>QEPC01007142.1:511254-573036 GCA_003113815.1 Sphenodon punctatus
AACATTCTCACAACACCCACCCTTCCAACCCTGCATGGAATTTTTTCCTTATATTTCTAGAAAGGGTTGGAAGGAACTGTCATTCTGAGGGGGAGAGTGCTTTTTATACTAGAGGAGCTCAAGACCATCATGTGGTCTATTATTTGAATAGGGTGAGCATGCACAACCCAGTTGTGAAAATGATAGGCCCCATCTTGAAGAACTTTCTTTACAAGGTAGCAACCTTCTGATCAGCACATGGGGAGGAGCTGTTTGTAAACAAACAGTTTTACCTCCCCGATCTGTGTCCCACTGTTGCTGCTGCTCTTGCAGCTACTAGGGGGCAGAGGCAGGTGAGGGATAGGGACTGGAGCCAGGGAGGGGAGGCAGCAGAAAAACTTAGGCTGCATTCTCACCTGGCAGTGGCGGCAGCAGGATGCGCGAGGGAGAAGGCGGCAGGGAAAAGAGCCGGTGCAGATCTGCCGAGCCTTTTCCCCCCCGACACCTGGAGAGGAGGCGGCGGGGAAAAGAGCCGATGCAGATCTACCGGGCTCTTTTCCCGGCACGGCTCCTCCGCCCGCCTGCCTCCCCCTCGCCTCCCTCACCCCTCCCGCCACCGTTGCTGCAGGTGAGGGGGCTGGCCCTGCCTACACCCCCCCCAGGGCAGGGCCCGGGTGCAAATGCGCCCCCCCGCACCACGGTAGCTACGCCACTGCTTACAATTAATAACATGAGAAAGTAGCATAATCATTAGTTTAGAAAGAGCATGGTTGCCATTTTGGTTCCAAAAGTAAGAGATGGAGACAAAGTAATTTAGATGGTATTTTACTGGATCAACTTCCGTTGGTGAGAATATGCAAACTCTCAGGCCACACAGGGTCCTTCCTCAGGCAGGTACAAAGTCAGAACTACAGCTTGAGCAGTGCTGTCACAGTACACTAGAAGGGGTAGGGACTATGGCAGAAAAGGGGTAGGACTAAGCAGGCATTCCACTTCCCAACATGGTCATGCCTCTTACGGAGCTGCATAACACCTTTATATTAGGGCAGGGCCTCTCACAGCTAGCCAGGCCTGAGCCCAAGGGGAGAAAGTGCAGCCAACCCAAAGCAGGGCAGAAAGTGCACTTGACAGATCCACACAGGTCTCATTGGCCTTGGACCCTCTAGACCCTAGTTCAAATCCTTGCCTCATTGATTGACCTTATGCAAGCCATTGTCTCTGCCTCAGCTCCCTGCCTGTAGAATGGGACTGCCAATGACAAGCCTGTTCAAGTGTAAGGTTGGGTCTCTGTGTGTTCTCCAGGCACTGCTGATCCCTCAGCTACGGAGTCCATGGTTACTGCAGATTATACAAGTAAAATTTCAATACATGACACATTATATCGTTATCTATGATATAAGAAGTGCAGGCCAACAAGTACATACATATTCAGGGCAACAGTAATTTCTTCTCCAAAATGTCAACATTTCCAAAAATGACTATATAAGATTTGGGGGTTCCTACCAAACCTCTGCAAGCCTGGCTACCCAGCCAGCTCCCATGAATGTTTCTCTTTAATGGAAACATTAGTGGTATTTGGAAGGGGGAAAAACCTCATCTTTCCAAAAACCAAACCATGTCGTAGTGCCCAGTGAGCATAACAGTTTGGTTTGTGATTGCATATCACCCAAGGACACACAGAAGGAAAGATCTCCACTCAATTATGGGATAGTCCAAACTGAACGAGAGTCATTTATTTTCTGAGTTGCTGCAGCAACTTAAAATCTCTGATGATAATGAGCAGTCACTGGCTGAATCAGCAACTCATTAAATCAACCCAGTATCCACTCATTATCAAACATAGTTATAGAGTCTGGAGTTAAATTTAAGACTTGCTGGTTAGCAGAAATGTGGCATCTGACATTTGTTAAAACATATTTCACACATTATTTTATTCTGACTTTTTATGTGGCTGCAGCATGTAGCCCCCTCCCCCACAGTGTTAGATTAGCCATAAAAATATCTTTATTTAATTACTCTTAAAAAAAGTAGAAAGATAAAACCAGACAACTTCTCAGCTCTTTGCAAGTCACACTTACATAAGCCAGTTTTAAAGTGCTATAGCTATATAAACATCAGCATTACTTCCACAGAACTGTGTATATTAAATTACTTACAGAGGAGGAGAAATCATCATCAACAAAAAGAAAATCATCATGAAACATTAGAAATATCATGATTTGCTGATTGCACATTAAAAAGAAGTCTCCCAACACAATTACTACCTGGATATTTTTTTTAAATTGCAGGAGAAGTTTCCAGTGATATGCATTTAGGCTGTCTCTTGCATGACTGTATTATTCTATACATTAAGGCTTTCTCCTGCTGGATGTTTTTCAAACATAAGGTCAACCATACACAATCCTGTTCCATCAGAGAACATTATACTCTCTTATTTTGTTTTCTACAATCAGCTTTTCCAAAGATGATGAGAACAATTTTCTTTTGTTACTGACACAAAACGTCCTGCCTTTGCTGCCATGCAAAGCAAATGCACATAAAAATGTAGTTGTGGCCCCTGACAAGCAGAAATTGCTTTGTAACGCTTAACGTTTCAGAGACTTTGGTTTCTCAGCTCCAAGGCAACTATATCACTCCATGCAAGGGTCAGAAAACAAACAGCTTCTTTCTGGCTGCCTGTTGAAATCTCAAAGTTCATAAGAAAACAGCATTTGGGGAGAGGGAAAGAGAGGGAAAATCTTTCCTGTACTATCACTTTTCTCATATCGATTTTGTTTTTCAATTGTGTATAAAATAACTTTTTCAAAAACTGGATGAATACTGCCATTTGCTTCAAAGTCACAGTAATAGTCTTTTGATCATGACCCACGGTAAGAGATTTTTATTGCCAGAAACTCTTGCAAATTCACACAAATAACTGTCTGCAAAGCCACCAGGGATTCTCCACGTACAAAATAATTTATGAAAAGTACTACCAGGCCACCTGCATTCAGAACATTAGAACCTGCAAAGCAACATCCCTTGCCAAAACTGTCAATATAAAGTACCACCAAATTGCCAAGCAGCCACCAACCCCTGTATAGAGCCTGTTTCCCAGTCTGCGAAGCTGACTCTTAAGTGCAAGCACTCAAATCATCTGAGAAGGGGTCTGTAACAAAACATATTCTTTGCCAATCTTTGGGGGAGGGGAAGGAATCAGAGAATTAATTGTTTGTTTCTGTTGTTGTGCAGCCAGGTTACATAATGCTTAATTTCAACTCTTGATGGCACAATGATGTATATGCAATGCAAATCTCCTTGCTGGAATTACCACAGCAATTTATCAATTCATGTGCAGCTAATCAACCCATTTGCTTTCTAGTGTATAACAGTAAGAGCTTATCTCATGCAGACTCACGATCGTTCAAAGCAATCTAATTGAATTTCAGGGCCAAGAGCATTGCATGACACGTGATGCGTCTCCAATGGAGCACAGTGTCAGACACTGCAGGCGTTACATAATCACATGCTGTTGTTGGCTGAGAAGGACTGCACTCTCAGTCGCCTCATCGACTTGGCAGCCGGCGTCTCCTCCAATCATGCCCTGCAGCTTCAATCTGCACACAGTGTTCACATGGACAGTCACATGTTTCGGGACCTTCACAGCAGCAAACGAGAATAGGACTATTTCTCTACCAGTCAAAACAGCTCATTAAATCACAAGGCAAAGACGATTACAGCCGACTAAGAGAGATATAACACTAAGGGCAAAACTCTGCTCTCCCTTGCCAAAGTGCTGCAGGGGGCCAGGCCACATGGAGCTGGGCTTGTGTGGGTCTGTCAATTCTACATTGTGTTGAAGGGCATGATGGTTGAGGAGACTGCAGGGAATGTACTATGCAGCACAGCTTACTGTGCCTCCGGAATACAGAACTATGTGCTCCCCTCCAGACAGACACACATGCACACATTACTAGTGCCTGCCACATCTGCAAAGGGATTGGGAGGCCAGAGCAAGACCTGAGCCAGCATGTTACTTTCCCATGGAACTCTCAGACACTAGCAGGCAGGATAGCTTGTCTTTCAGTCTAGAGTTGCTAGACGTCCCTTATTTAAGGGATGTTCCCCTTTTTATTTTTTAAAAGAGAGCAATCCTTTTTTTAGGGACCTACAGCTCCATATCCCTTATTTACATCACCCAGTACCACTTCTTCTGAACAGCACATTTGTATGGAACATAATGGATGTCCCTAATTTCAGAAACCTTGAGCTCCACAGTGTCCCTTAGTTTTGAAATTTTGATCCAGCAACTTCACAGGGTTCAGCCTAACATTCAGGGGAATGCTGAACTGGATCACAGCCCAGCTCCTGTATGGATGTCCTGCAGGGAAAGTTATGGAACGGCCCTCTTTCTTCAAATGTGCCCATGTCTCACAGGACAAGATTATACTTAGCGAGATTTTTCAGACAAACAAACTGGAAGTCAATATTTCCTGTTGAGTATTTTTAAAATATGTAATATTTTCTTTTTCATCCTCTGGCAGCAACAAGGGCTACATTCTCAGGTGGGGTCGATCAGAGGATTTCCACTAGGATAAATGGGGAATTGTGCTGATTTGCACCAGCTGAGGGACTGGCCTGAAATGTAAGATTAGGGCCTTGTTACACTAAGGGGTTCCATACCCCATGGTATTGTACCTGGTGGCATTACTGGATGTGCGACTGCTCTGAGTAGCTGGCTAGCAGCCAGAGCTACTGGGGAAGGGAGCAAAAACAACAATTTGCCCCAGTCCTTACATGAAAGAGGCCCCACAATGGGCCTGGATGGATTTTCCCCCCCCACTAATGAAAAAAACTAAAAGAATTAAAAAGTTACATAATTGTAAACTTAAAAAACTTAATTAAAAACTCAGTTTCAAATAAAACCCATTTAAGTTAAAAATTATCATTTTTGAAGCGGAACGCAGTGGATGGTGAAATAAGGCATCTCTGAGTGACATTCTGCCCTGGGCCTCCAGGAACCTCTGGGAGTTCCTGTTATAGCAGTCACGTCCCATTTCTGTAGAACTGTTACCTCCTAAGAGTGTTTAAATGGTACGTTTGGTTATAAAGATTAATTTACTTATTCACAAAAAGTAATTATCTCCGACTACCTTCACCTAGCTTGAGGGGTGGCGATACTAGTAAGTGAGGAGTAGGAGTAACAGGCAGTCTGTGGTAATTACCACTCATGGATAAATTACCCTTTCCTAATGTAGTTTGTGAAAGCCCAGAAGCAGTAATAGTTCTACGCTGAGTTACACTGAGCTTAGGATACAATACCACTGGGTTTTCTTACCATGGAATATTGTACCCTTCACCATAATTTACTCATACCATGCTCTTCCCTCAAGGCTCAGGCAGCTTATAACACATTAAAAGCAAAACGCATGAAGTATATAAACCCCCCCACCTAAAAACTCCACCCCAACTCTTACCCTAGTCTGCTAAACACTTGACCAAAAAGAACCAAGGTTACAGGTAAGGTCTTACGTTGCCTCCAGAAAATGCTCAGGCTTGGGGTCTGATGAACCTCCAGGGAAAGGGAGTTCCACAGCACAGGGGCAGCAACCAAGAACACTTCCTCTTTATGCCCCTCACTATATGAACCTGGCTGGTACCTGCAAGAGGGTGCTCCTAGCCAACTGCAGCGGTTGCGATGGGACATGGAAGAACAGGTGATCTTTCAGATATGTAGAGCCCAAGTCATTTAGGGCTTTAAAAAGGTCAAAAGCAGCACCTTGAATTGTGCCCAGAAAGCTACTGGGAGCCAGTGCAGACTTTGGGTATTTTCAGACGTTACGAGATCACAGTGAACCACGGTCAATACCCACATGGGGCCAAAGCGCCCTGAACGTCTGTTAGGCGGCCGCCAGATGTTCACTACGGTCGATTCGCACATGGGGTCAATTTCAACCACGCTTCCGGGGCTCCCCGCCGGACAATCGCCACAAGCGTGGTCAAAGAGATTCCCGGCGGGAATCAACAAAAAGTAACGTCTGGCCGGCAACCACGGTCTGGAATCCCCGGCGGGATTCTGGGCCGTGGTCATATTGAGCGGGCGCTGCGGCCCTGCCCCCTACCCGATTCCCTGCTGGGATCAGCCGGCACGTCTGTTGGACGTGCTGGAGTGATCCCGGTGGGGAATCATTTGGGTGATTCCAGGATGGGGCGAATGCCGCCCCGTCTCATCTGAAATCACCCTTTGAAGCACAGCTGCAATGTGTTCGCACAAGCAACTCCTGAAAGGAGCCAGATCACCACATTCTGCACCTGCTGCAGCTTCTGAACATTTAACGAGGGCAGCCCTACATAGAGCACATTGCAGTAGTCTAGCCTCAAGGTTATAAAAGCATGGGTGATAGTGGTTAAACCCAAATCAGAAAGAAAGGGCAGCCTCCTCACCAGAGGAAGTTGGTCAAAATTACTCCTGGCCACCGCTGCAATCTGATATTCCAGGTGCAGCAAGGGATCCAGGAACACTGCAAGGCTGTGAACTTGGGTTACCAGAGGAGGCTGTACTCCATCAATGATAGGAGTCCCAAATTCCCCCCCAAAGTAAGTGAACAACCCTGCATATAACAGACTGAGCATTGTGAGCAATTAATAAGCATCCCATCTTGTGCCCATTTCTCCCAAAATCTCTTTTAATCAACTGGAACCCGTTAGCTATTATTTCCAGTCAAGGCTCCTAGGAAAAGGGAAGGGTGGGGGGAAGGCGCGAGAGAATCAGAATAATATATTTGTCCTTTACAGTATTTCCTGCCTATCAGCTCATTTAAATCAGTTACAACTGCAGCCACTGGGAGCCAGTTTCACCCTGAATTCTTCTTTCAGGAGAATGGATACCTCACCTCAAGCTATGCCAACTTAGTGGGCAGGGACTGTGAAGTTTGTGCCATTCAAGAAGAAGCAAGCTTTTTCATAAATGCCAGCTTGTCAGAAACAACAACAACACTGCCTCTTCCAGTAGGAGCCATGTTTGGAAGGATTTATGTAGCTAATCCAAAGCCAAGTTCATTCTAAATTGCTACTTATTTAGGCTTTATACCATTTCCCCTCCCTAATGAATCTTTCTTTCACAAAGTCCAGGAGCATGCTGGATGCTGGGCCAAACCAGCTGGCCTGGTGGTAAGGCATGAGGAAGGTGCAGCCCCATTTCCAGTGCAATTCAAAGGAAGCTTAGCTAGGCCTTAATCTTGATGTGCATGGGTGAAAACAGACATGACGCTAACCCCACTCTAACTCCGCTTTAACATTTCTTATGCATGTTGCAGGGCTGCACAGGGCACCAATACAGTCCCGCAACATGCATAAGAAATGTTAAAGCGGAGTTAGACTGGGGTTAGCGTCATGTCTGTTTTCACCCTATGTGAAAACCTGCAGGTGAAAGGCAGGGCCACCCAGAGGTTTCTGGAGGTCCAGGGCAGAATGCAATTTCACCACTCACTGTGTTCAAACCCACATTCTGATTTTCTTTTGGGCCCTTGTTTTGTGTGAGACAAGCAACCCTGGTGATTGGTCAGCATTAGGGCTGAAATGAGAAACATTTTTTTCCCTGCAAAAATTTCGTGAGGATCAAGAATCATTACTGAGATCTCGGCAGTAATGGTTTGAGATCCCAGTTGAGATTTTTTCTCGATTTACAGTTTACCGTGATTTACAGTTTACTGTGATTTACCATGTACCGTATACTGATTTACCATGTACCGATTACTGTGGACTGCATTCATCCCAGTAATGCACATGGCAAAAAGGCAACCACAGATGTTCTGCACATGCACAGATCTCTTCCAAGATGGTGCCAGCAACATCGCTGCCATCTTGGAAAAGGACGGCCTTTTTACACACGTGCATTACTGGGATGAACGCGGTACATAGTAAATCAGTATATTATACAGTACATGGTAAATCATGGTAAATAGTAAACGGTAATCACTGTTAACCAGTAAATCAAGAAAATTCTCAACCTAGAAAGTGTCAAGTGCTGGGGGTTTTGTCGATTATCGCTAAAAATTAGTTGAGAACTGTGATTCTCAGCAAGAATCGAGAAAAAATTGAGACAGAGTTCCAGCCCTAGTCAGCATCATGCAAAGCAGTAGAAGCATTGTGGCAAACATGGCAGCAAGCATTATGTTCACTGAAAAACTAAGGTTGCTTACCTGTAAGCTTGGTTCTTTGAGATGGGATCCATTACTCACAGCAATGGAAGCTATGCCTGCGTAGATTGGCTCTGGGAACCTTCTACAAGTAGCTCCTCCCCTCACATCTCATGCCACTGGCGGGCTCATAGTGATGCTTTAAATAGGAGGGGGAAAGTGTGAAGTTCCTTCCAACCTCCACACCAGAGACTCCCACTCTTTAATTAGGGCTTTGATGTAGAGGGAAAGGAGGCAGGTATGTTTGAGTGAAGGAGCCCATCATGAAGAACCAAGGTTACAGGTAAGTAACTTCAGTTTCTTCATTGGGTGGGGTTCTGTACACTCACACCAATAGGAGAGTGTCAAGCTGTAGTCCCTATAGGGCGGATGCTGAAGCATAGTTAAAGAGGGACTGGAGGGCAGCTCTTCCAACCCCAGTATGAGATTGTGCTGTGAAGGCAACCACATCATCCTTTATGAATGTATGTGCAAAACTCCATGCAGCAGCCTTATAGATCTGGTCTACTGGAAACTTTCTGAACCAGGTTCCTGAAGTAGAGTGAGCCATAAGGCCCGCAGGAGGTTCCCTTTCTGAGAGCTGGTAACAAAGGGAAATGCATTCTACCAGCCATGACAATATAATCTGAGAAGTAACTTTTGACCCTATGGAAGGGCCCCCAAGCTTACGAAAAGAGAATTATCTTTTCATAATGGCTTAGTTCTGTCTAAGTAGAAAGAGAGAGCTCTCTTTACCTCTAGAGTGTGTAAAGCCATTTCTGTTTTGGTCAAGTGGGGTCTAGGAAGAAAGAGAAGTAAAGTGATATCTTGTGAGATGTGGTAATGAAAAACCACCTTGGGCTTAAAAAGGAGGGAGTCTAAGGACTATTTTATCCCTACTAAAACTAAGATAGGGAGGATCTAGGCACAGAGCTGCTAATTCTCCCACCCTCCTAGCTGAACAGAGAGCCACTAACATGGCAACTTTACAATATAGGAGGTGAAAGGGTGGTAAAAGGAGCATCCCAAGAACCAAGTCTTGATCCCAAAGGGGACAGAAGTCACTGAAGGATGGGCACAGACTGAAAAGACCCTTCATAAACTTTCTTTAAAATGGGTGGGAAAAACAAGTCTACAATCTACGAGTGTGTGATAAGCTGAGATAGAAGCCCAAATGCTCCTTTAAAGATGAAGGAACCAGACCCTGGGACCTCAGGTGCGTTAGGTAAGTGAGCCAGTCCTTTACAGAGGTGGAATCAGGTTGCAAATGAGTTTCTGAAGCCTAGATGGTAAAACTCTTCCACTTGACCCCATAAGTCTTATTAGTCAAAGGTTTGGGGGGCATTCAAAGGAATATGGAGGACGTCTTCAGGCAGATTGGCTAAGTCCTCTAGAATCAAGGCGATATCAGCCAAGCTATTAGATGTAGGGAGGAGATGTTTGGATGGAGTAGATTCCCGCTGTTCTGAGATAGTAGAACTTGCAAGGCCGGCAGATGATGGCATTTCACAGACATGTTTATCAGCTGGGTGTTCCAGGGCTGTCTGGGCCAGGCCGGCGCTATGAGGATACATGTGGTCAGGTCCTGATGTAGTTTTTTAAGGACTCTGGGATCTGTCATATGGGAGAAATTCCCTCTGCTCAATCCAGCTCAAGTCTGCACCTATGAATTGTATTGTATTATTTATTATTATTATTAAGCATTTATATAGCACCAGCAGTGTACCTGGTGCTTTACAAGTGTTATTAAGACAGGTCCCTGAATTAGACAGGTTACAATCTAAGGCTCTTTTTAAATGGGCCATGGCTGGGGGTGAGTGGGTCTGTGGGCGTGCCCACTATGGGGGCGGTGGGGGGGGGCAGGTGCACATGTACGCACACCAATCCTCCCCGCATTGCCTCGCACAGAGAAACCTGCATTATCGTCGATTGCTCCATGCGTGGGGGGTGGGTGGGGATTTGTGGGTCACAGGAGTGTGCATGAGATGCTCCCATGTGTGGATGATGGGTGTCCATACATGGGAGTGTCTCGTGTAAAAGGACCAAAGATGGACAAGGGCGAGGGGAACACAGGGAGACACAGACACACACACACATTCCCATTTATTACAGATGGGGAAATGAAGCTGAGAGGTTGTGACTTGTCCAAGGTCACACAGTGAGTTCATGGCTAGTGCAGGATTCAAGTCCTGACTTCCCAGGTTCAAGTCCAGCACCTCGTCCACTATACCCCACTGACCTCTTTGTTATTGTCTTTCTTTTCTGGTCTCTTTTAAGGACCGGAGGAGGGATAATAACCCTCAGCTTCTTCACTTTTGAAGTTGCTGAAGTAGAAAACGACACTGGTACCGGGAGGCATGGTGAGCAGGGAGACAGTGCTGGGAAGATTGGTGCAGAGGGAGACGGTGCCGAAGACGGCATCGGTGCCAGAGAAGGAGTCCATTCCAGAAATGTCAATACCCAAAGGGCTGGCGCTGGAGATGAGGTCGGTGCTGGTGAGGAAGATGGCGCTGAGGAGAATGGCGCCAGGCCCAGTTTTGTTGAAGGTGGTGTCTGGGATCGAGAGCGTGATTTAGAGAATTCTCCCAATGCTTCAAGCAACGTTTTTGTCAACAAGAACTGAAGGTACATTTTTCAGTGGTCAGAGCCTCAGCTTCTTCATTTTTGAAGTTGCTGAAGTAGGCAACGACACTGGTACCGCGGTGGAGGCATGGTGCGGAGGGAAGACAGTGCTGAGGAGACTGGTACAGAGGTAGACAGTTTCAGAGAGGGCATCGGTGCCAGAGGAGTCCATGCCAGAAATGTCAATACTCAAAGGGTTGGCGCCAGAGAGGAGGTCGGTGACAGTGATAAAAGAATCACACAGGCAGGGCATCTGGTGGGCTTGTGAGCCTCTCTGAGGCAGACTAGGCACAGATCGTAAGGCTCTAGGATAGGCATGGCGGTTGAGCAGGCAATACATTTTTTTAAAGTCTCCCTTTCTACCAGCAGCCACCATCATAGCAGCCCAAGGGGCTGAACCACATCCTGGACTGAAGGAGGAGCAATCTTCTGGCATCTTTCATATTTTTAAAAAACAAAAACTGTGAGTGAAGGAGGATTTCCAACTACTATCAATGTTTCCCCACAGGGAAGAACTGAAGGAAGCTGTCCATAACTGCCAAATGCTGAGGTGGTTGGAAGGAACTGAGGTACTTTGCGCTCTGCCCCTCCTATTTGTAGCCTCATTACAAGCCCACCAACAGCATGAGATGCAAGGGGAGGGGCCATGGAGAGCAATGGATGAACTGCTTCTAGAAGGTTCCCGAAGCTGATCTGCACAGGTGCAGCTCCCATCGGTGTCAGTGATGGAGCCCCACTAGAAGAAGAAATTGGCACAAGCCATAGAGCGAACATGGGATTGCAGGGGTTTGACATATGGAACATATCCGGAACTCCTCCTCAGGTGACTGACAGAGAACCCAAAAACATGATACAGAATCAAACTTTGGTCAATGAAATCATCCTGCTACTGGATACCATGGAAATATGGGAACTTTTGAGTGTCACTCTAGTCCCTGTCTCCATGATTAATCAGGGATGAGCCTAGGTTTGCTTTGCATTTGTCAATTTCACTGCAAGGCTGCAGGCTTATCAATGTCACTACAGACAGGCTGCATTTCACTGTGAGCTGTCTTCTTGTCAATTTCAATGCCACCTAAATTTCACTGCTGGCTACCTACGTGTCAATTTCATTGCAGGCGTGTAAATTTTGTTTCTGATCAATTGAGGGATGGTGTCCTATTCTATTCATGTGGCCATTCGATAGGCGCACCCTTGGTGCTCTGAGCTGATAGGGTGGTAGCCAGGAAGTACCCTGATAGTAGCATAAACATAAGGTGGCAGAAAAACCATGGAGCAGCTTGACCATTTGGTCCAAGCTGCTCCACCTTGGGATAATGTCACAGGTCCATTTGGCTCATGGGTACCATAACCTGTAGAGTCACCAACTAGTTATCCTGCTGCTTCTTAGGATCTCCTACAGCAATACAAATGTGCACTTTGGCATCTGAGACAACAAACAGATTAGGGATCCTTTTTCTGGGAGTGCTGCAGTGTTAAATTAGCAGCTCTGAAGAGCACAGAGAGAATTCTAAGGCGGCACATTGCTCTGATTTTATCACTTTGTATTTTTGGAGCAGAGCAGTTCTCCAGCTGCCTCAGCAGTAAACCCACTGCCACTACTGACTGGACAGTCACAGCTGCAATACAGAAAGGGGTTAGTTATGAAACATACTGATGGTTATCACAGTACTGTATTTGCATGCCGTAAATTGTACACTTGCCCCCCCTCCCCAAAATAACTCATTATCCCTTACACATATTATTTCCTCTTTTCAACATTCTTTCCCCTAGCCCCCAAATCAGATCAAAACAAGAAGGGAGGGAAAAATCCACTGGAAAATTCTGGGGAAATATCCATTAATTGAGCAGATGATATAGCCATTTCCAAAGACACAGTAAAAGTACAGTTACAAAACAGAGGAAACAGTTGATCTGCAGTTACGATAATAAGTGTGTTATACAATGGGGAGGTACTTATTGCAGAAATAAGGTCACCCTCTTGAAACCGTATATGCATGTGCAAACTTTATTCACGTTAAAAGACACACAAGTTTAGCATATGCATAAGAATCAGAGGCCAAAAACAGTAGGCACCTACATGTATCTTGTTGATTCACCAAGTGAGACTGCAACCTTAGCCACTGCAGCCTACCTAGTGCTAATTCAAAAAGCACTCTGTCTTGAACGTATTCACTGAATGTGTGTGCTCTCCACAGTAAAATAAAGCAGGCATCCTTTTCTTTGAACTCCACACCCTATGGGCATGTGAGGAAGTAAATTATTCCCATACATAGGCAGAAACAGGAAACCCTTTGCCTGGTATCCTACACTCAATTTTTGTTTGTTTGTTTGTTTCTATGTAAAACACATTTGAATTCAAAGCAATCTTGCTTACTCCTTATCGTTGCTGGTTTTTCACACAGGCATTTATTCACATAGGACTGTGGTAAGAAGATCTGAGCTTTGAGACAACCGCTTCCATAGAAAATGTTATTTACTATCAAATCATATTCTCGAAAAACAGAAAGGATAAGATCTGGTCACACCAAGCTCTTTACAGTGCTTTCTGAAAACAACAATAATTATGATTAATTACTAGGGGTAAAATGTTCGTAAACACTTACAGTGACAATGGCAGGTGTTCTTTTAAGTCCCTGCAGGAACAGATTCTTAGAAGGTCCGCAACCTATCATTCCTGAGTCTAACTGGTCCCACCTGAGTAGGCTGCAGTAGGAACCTTTGTCAAACTGAGCTCCAGTCTCAGCTGGGAGACCACCAGGTACTGCTTGAAGCAGGGAGCATGATGGAAGAGTTGGCTAGAAAGGATAGATAGCCTCAAGCCAGGAACTGCCAGAGGCTCGGAGCTCAAAAGGGCTCCAGGAGGGACCACAACTCCTAACCCTGTTTAGTCAGGTTGAACATATTTCAGTAAATCGGCATGAGTTTAAGAAGGGACTCTATGTGGGAGTCTGGTTGTAAAGCAGGCAAGAAGGTATTCCTGACTCTGCAACTACTTATCTTGGGTAGGTCCCCTCCTACACTGACCTAGGAGCCTAAACTCTATTTCAGTGGGATTTATTTATTTATTATATTTTTATCCCGCCCCTCTCGGCTAGGTGACTCGGAGCGGCTTACAATTTTTAAAAAAACAACCCTAACATAAAAACCATTACCATAACAACATATAAAACCTCAGCGAATACATACAAGAAAAAAAACAGAAAACATTCCCACTCCCAACCCATCCAAACCATTCCCCCTCCCCTGCCAAATGACTGACAGAACAGCCAGGTTTTACAGTTCCACCTGAAGGTAAGGGCTGAGGCGAGCCTCCACTGGGAGGGAATTCCAGAGCGATGGCAGAGCCGCCGCAGAACTCCCTCCTGTCCATCCGAACCCACCGATAACATGGGACGTCCAGGAGAGTGCTCCCAGACAACCGCAGGGACCGTTCAGGGGCCCAGGGGGTGAGGCGATCACTCAAATAAACAGGGCCCAGGCCGTGAAGGACTTTATAGTTCAAAAGTAGCACCCTGAATTGGGCTTGGAAGACCATAGGCAGCCAGTGCAGTGCCTCACAGGTGTTATGTGCTCCCTGTGGCCCATCCCACTTAGGAGGCGGGTCGCCGCATTCTGCACTAGCTGCATCTTCCGAACCATCGCCAAGGGCAGCCCCACGTAGAGCGCATTGCAATAGTCTAGCCTCGAGGTGATGAACGCATAGACGACAGTGGCAAGATCGGCGTCTGAGACATATGGGCGGAGCCTCTTCATCAGATGTAATATGGAAAAAGGCACCCCTGGCCACAGCCAACATCTGGGAACCCAGGCGTAGCTGCGGATCCAGGAGCACCCCCAGGTTCCAAACAGATGGAGCCGAATACCCCCGACAACAGGGTAACCCTCCTCACCCAGAACCTCGGTCCTGCCTACTAACATCACCTCTGTCTTATCAGGATTGACCTCATCCAATCCCCCACAGCGGCCAAGCATCGGGACAGCAAAGAGACAGCAGGGTCTGGGTCAGATGAAAATGATACATACGTCTGGAAGAGGTCTGGCAGTGAACCCCCCAGCTGTGCATGATCTCACTGATCGGTTTCATATACACGTTAAACAAGAGAGAGGACAAAATAGAACCCTGCAGGAGCCCACATTGGAGGCCACTGGGGGATGATGTACAATCCCCACATGGGAGGCCACCCGCTGTAATCTATCTCCCAGGTGGGAACGGAACCATTGGAAAAAAGTTCTGTCCACCCCTGTCAGGTCCCACAGGCATGTCTCCAACTCCTCATGGTTAACGGTATCGAAAGCCACAGAAAGATCTAATAGGACCCGCATCCAATTCTACGAGGAGATCAACAACCAAGGCCACAAGTGCTGTCTCCGTACCGTAACCCGGGTGAAAGCCAGCCTGAGTGGGACCAAGGAAACCGATGCCATTCAAATGCACCTGGAGCTGACGAGCCTCTACCTGTTCAAAGGTTAGAGATAGGAGGATTTAGGAGGCTAAGACCGCTTTTAGATGATTGGTGCGCTCGTGTCAAAAAATCATGCTCCTGGTAAAAGTGGAAGGGGCATGGTTTAGATGACACAATACGTGCCTATTGCCACTCGTGCATTCCTTGAAGGCCACAAATTAAATACCTCAATATCGAGGTATTTAATTTGCGGCCTTAAAGGAATGCAAGAGTGGCAATAACGCGTGTACTGTCTTGTCCAAACCACGTCCCTGGTACTTTTACCAGGCGCATGATCTTCCTGCGTGAGCACACACTGTTCGTCTAAAAACAGCCTAAGTCCCAAATTTTCAAAAACACTTCAGCACTAGGGCTCCAGTTCTTAATGCGCTGTGCCAGTTCAAGCCCAATTCACTACAGCAACGCTCTCAGAACTTTTTAAGCTCAGGATAAGTTCTTAAGTTGGGTGGCTCTCTCTCTCCCTGTCACCCACAAAACTCTTTGTGGCCAGTCCAGGTCCAGAACAAAGTTCCCCATTGTCTCCCCTCCGTGGCAGGCACAGCATTTCAATAAGGCTTGTGCTGGCAAAGCTCTGTGCGGACCAGAGTTTAAGACTGCAATTCTAAGTGCGCTCCTGCCCAAGTCAGATTGTCAGGAGTCAGATTTTGAAAAATACTGTCAGATCCCGTGTTGTCACCTATAGCCAAATTTTCACAAGAGCTCAACGTGCTTGCTGAGTGAATGTGAGCTTAACATTTTTGAAAATGTGGCCTAACAAACGAAAGTAATTTTTGAAAATCTGAGTTCAGATGTTTTTGGAAATGTTATCTTCCATCATTTCAGGTGGTATATGCACAAAGAGGAAAACATTTCAAAATCATTGTAAAAGAACTAAAAAAATGGTCCCCTGCACAAACTCTGCTAAATTTCACTTCACAAGGAGTGCAAACACTGCATTACCAGCAACAAATCAATGCGGTCACCTCCTTCAGTTCACAAAACAAGCCAAGTTAACATAGCATTCTTCAAATAATCAATTGAGTTTGAACTGCATGATCCATTCTTCAGTGACATTTCCCACTCCACTTGAAAAACCTTAGAGTTTTCTCCTGCGCAAAGATGCTTATGGCTGCTCACAGCAGGTGAAACTCATAGCAGTGCAGGTGGCCCACGCAAAGCTCTATGTACAACATAAGTCCTCTTTCCAGGCTAACAACGTGTCCAATCAATACTTTGGCACATAAATATGTGCCTTGAATGGTTTTCCAAAGTGCTGAACTGCAGTCACTGGAACGGCCTGGGAGACACCCTGCTTCCTTCTCTGTCAGTGGAACACTGACTGAAGCATTTTGAGGTAAACAACTTAATACCTGCTGGAAGAGATGACTCTCGGAGTTGGTGCTTAAGTATTTTGGTGGGGCTGAGGGAGTATGAGTGGGGAAACACAATAGCCCCTCAAACTCTCTCATACACCTCCTCCCACAAGTACTCCCACCCTCCCACTCACACATCCGGTCTCCCAAAAGGTAAATCTGACATGCATCCTCTATCCTGGGAGCTAGTGCTGCTTGAACTTCAATGGCAGGGGCTGGATCCAAGTTAGTCCCAGGCTCTTTAGGGCAGCTATGCGCATGCTGCATTCTGAACTTGCTCACATCTCCCCCATGCAAAGTACTGTGAGTAGAGCACAAAGAAGGACTAATAATCCATCAGCCCTCTCTGCACTCTACCAACAGCACAGCAGCCTAAGGAGTTGTGAGCACTGCAGGCACAGAATGGAGTTTGCTAGCAGTGGCAAGATTAATAAAAGGCATATCCCTTTCGTGAGTGTTCTGATCTTACAACAGGGCTAGTTTAAAGTCCATCCAGATTTTTAGAGACACCCTGTGCTAAGAACACAGCACAGGAAAAACAGAGTGATAGATAAGCACCTCTTCTGCATTCTAAAGAAACCATGAGCAACGGAGAGGCCATGCTAGGAGGAAGCTGCTTTGTTGTCAGAAAGACACCTTGAAAATCTGGCATACAGCAAACAAGGTGCAACCTGCACAAATTGCACAAACAAAAGTAAACCCCCCAAATTCAAGCCACATCCACACCTTACACAATGGAATGGTTTTGCCCTTGTTTCATAGGGCAAACATAGCACTCCTAATCTGGCTCTCTCAGACTCCAAGCAACTCCTCACCATAAGTGAGGATGTGCAGTTAAGGAAAGCAACCAGCTGCAAGGCTTCTGTTTCCCTGGAGCTGAAGGCAAAGAATCTGCCGCACATCCAGCTAGCAATATCACCTGGGCATTCCTCCAATGCTAAACCTGCAGGGTAAAACACCTTCCAAGACAGGTGAAAAATCCATAGCAAAAGTAGTTACTGTGCTTGGGAAATAGTCACTTATCAAAGCTGAACGTAGTGTTTATTTAGGGGGGGGGGCTTTGAAATTGCAGAAGTATAAAATAAATCAGTGAATGGTCAGTTTTAATTTCCCACTGATTTATGGGTAGATTGAGCCTTTGGGCTAGAATGTAGCTTAGCTCCAGGAGCATCAGTGAGAAGGAAATTTTCTTAATCAACTCTTTCAGGGTTGTTCACATGAAAGATTCCTTTACCTGGGGGGTGAAGCTGTTTGTGTGGCTGTCCCTACCCACAGGTTTCATTACCTCTCAGTGACTGTAATTCAATGGCAGGGGTTACAACACACTGTTTACGTGACCACTATTGCTGAGTTACAGTCACTAAAAGCAGAGATGTAGGCAAGTTAGGATGGGCCCTGGTGCAGAAGATGGAATGTGGCCCCACATTCCCTTTCCTAGTAGCAGGGAGAACAGCTGTACCCGAGCTCCGGTGCAACTGTCCCTATTACAGCTATTCCCTTGTAAGAGTATAAACAGATGAGAAGATACCCCCACATTAGCCCCATCAACCTCAGATTCACCTGCTCATCTACACAGTGCCCAACAGATGTCCATGCTGGTGCCACTACTCAAGGTGTCATCCTGGGGAAGGCCAAGGACACTGTGTGGGCTGTGTGGGCTAATCTGTGGTAATGGGTGCCCACGGGGCAGCTGCCCATCTACCGAGGCATGCCATCATGGTACACCCACATGACTGGCTCTGTGTCAGGACCGGGCCTTGAACCCCTGTCCTCCAGGGTTGGGGGTGGCAGGTTTCCTGGTGCCACTGTCTGGGGTTAATGTTTCCTTTTGTCTGGTCCAGTCACGTTCCTTCCTTAGCTGTTGGCTCTGTGCTCTACCCCCTGGTTTCATGAGTGGCTCCTAGCTTAGATACTCGGTGGAACATCTTTCTCCTTGCTCACCTCATCATCTAGTTGCTATACTGACTCAGGCCACTTTTAGACGTGCGCGGTCCACACACAGCGTGAAATCACGATATCGAGGTATTTGGTTTGTGGTTTTAAAAGAATACGCAACCGGCTTTAATGCACAAAATACCGTGTCTAAGCCCCGCCTGTGAGATTTTTACACGCAGCGTGATTTCACGCCACATGTGCATTGCGCACGTCTAAAAGCGGCCTCAGTGTATCTTGTGCATTTTACCTTGTCCCTCCTGGTTTTCATCTTTGCCTCTGGTAGCCTTATCCTTTGTTTTTGCTCTAGTCCTTGCCTTTTCCTGCCCTTCCTACTTCTTAGCCTTTCCCCCCTTTCCTTGCCTATGCGTATCTTGCCTTGTACCTCATCTTCCTGTCTCTCTCCTTCTGTGCCCTTTTCGGTCTCATGTTTCCCTACAGTGTCTTTATCCCGAGTTCCCCCCTCCAATCCTTAGTCTGGCTTTTCTTTTCTTTAGCTGTGGGTGTTTCTTGGCCTTTGGGCTTGCTGCCTTCATTCTTGTTTTTTCTTGCAGCTGTGCTCATCCCTAGCTGCTGTTCCTTGATTGTGCTGCCCCAGTCCCCCCTTGTGGCCTTTCCCCTGATCCTCTCCCTCTTTGTGGCCCTTATGAGTGGGATCTCTCTTGCTAGCCCCAGTGCCTGTGTTCCTTCCCCTTTGGTCCAGCCCCTTTCTGTGCCCTGGCCTTCTCTACCTCGATCTTTCCCCTTCTCTCTCTCTCCCCCTACTCTAGTATCTTGGCCCTGATGGTTGTTTCTTGTTCCTGCATTTCCTGCCCCAATCCTCCTTGTCATTTCCCCACTAAACCTCTTGTTCTCCCTAGTGGTTCTTATGAGCCTGATTTCTCCTACGAGTCTTAGTGCTTGTATTCCCACCTTTCTGGCCTCGCCTCACCCCACTTCTTTAGTCCTGTGCTTTCTGCCTTGATCTCTCCCTCCTGTTCCCCATGCTCTCGAATTGTGTCCCAAGCAGTTGATTCCTTGGTTTTGTCTCCTTGACCCAATCCTACTGTTCAGTGACCTCCTTTCCATGATGCTTGTTAACCAAGCTACTCTTGCTAGCCTAGCCTCCCCTGGATATCGCTAGTAGTGTCTCTTGGCTCGTGGTTTCACAACTTATTCTACTCCCTCTTGCTCTGTTACAGGACTCTTGCCCTTCAGGATTACTCCCTCACTAGGGTTCTCTGCCAGGTTCCCTTACTACACACTCTTTCCCTTTTCCTAGTTTGCCTACAAGGCCAGCCCCTCTGGGGAAGGGAGCCTGTGCTTTCTGGGATTTCTCTCAGGGTATTCCTCTTGAGACCTGGAAATCTTCTGATACCTTCCTTCCCCTGTGTTGCGTTATGTCTTGGTGTTATGGTTACTTCCCTGTGATGACTGCTGGCCCATGCTTATAAGCCTGCTGCCTATGATCCTGAGGGACCGTGCCTTCTCGTTTTCCTGGATTCCTGTTATTCCTGTCCTGACTGCATTTCCTGGGCTCTCATTCCCGTTTGCCCACTTCCACACTTCTGAAAGCTCACATCTCGGACACTCTGTGTGCTAGGGTGGGTCCTGCCTCTGAGTGCGTTCTGCAACATGGATTTGCAAGCAATAGCCTAGAGCGGCGCTAAAGCCACTGCAACTCGTGGTGGAGGGAGGAGACACATGGCAGACCACAGTGAGGACAAAACGCCAGCCCATCTGTGTTAGCCCTCACTGCATAGACTGAAGTATTTTCATACACATCGAAAGGGAAATAACTATGGTCACTCAAATACCAGAGCGATCACTGTTGGGGTATGTTGACAGCTTCAATGGCAGCCATTGCATACAAGTCCCTCCTAAGCATTCATTTTGTTAGCAGCCTTGATAAAGAACCATTGCACAGTAAGTGCGAGCAGGGGCTCCATGGGGGCTCAGGAAGCGACCCTGCACTTCAGCCATCTCCCATCTCATGTGTTAACACCCTAAGAGGATATTAATGCCTGGACAGGAGCAGACGCTTGGATGGCTTTATCCCAGTAAACTAACATGGGGGATTGCTTTACTCTGGAGAAAACAATTTTATTTATTTATTTATTTAATTGTATTTGTATGCCCTGCCCCCCTCCTGCCCAGGCATCTCGGGTCAGCTAACAAGGTAATTTTACCCTTATCCTTGCAACATGGACCTGCCTGCTGTCATTCTCATCGTAACCAAGCCAAGTACGTGCACTTGAGACCTTGCATCTTCATGAATGTTAGACCCCTTGTCTCTCCCTCTGTTCCCCTTCCTAAGTCTCTCCCCCAGCTCCTGTCTCTCAGATTGTAAGCCCTAGGGGCAGGGACCGTGTCTATTTTATTACTTTGTAAAGTGCCAGGTACACTGCTGGCGCTATATAAATGTTTGTTAATAATAATAATAATAACAACATATTAAAACAAGTAATACAATAAAATACTGTGCATCAACCATTCAAATAATCTCCACTTAAAATATCCCAACAGTAAAAGACCCCACCATAACTCAACCCACCCATCCCATCTCCCTTGGCAAAGGCCTGGCAGAACAGTCTTACACTGTCTAAGGAAAGAGGGTAGGTCAGCAGCCAGGCAGACCTCCAATGGGAGGATATTCCACAGCCACGTAGCGGCCACCGAGAACGCCCTCCTCATGGTTGACACTCAGAAAACCCGGGGATCCTCAAGGAGGGTGCCCCCAGCCGACCGCAGGGGTCAATCCGGAGGGTGAGGCGGTTCTTCAGGTAAGTGGGGCCCAGGCCATTTAGGGCCTTAAAGGTCAAGACCAGCACCTTGAATTGGGCCCGGAAGACTATCAGCAGCCAGCGCAGAGAGCGGAGCACCGGACACCCCGTCCCCCTAAGGAAACTGGCTTCCGCATTCTGCACCACCTGCAGTCTCCAGACCATTACCAAGGGTAACCCTACATAGAGTGTGTTACAGTAGTCCAATCCTGAGGTAATAAAAGCATGGATGATCGTGGCAAAGTCCAAGTCTGGTTTAAGCTGTTGCACCAGATGTAGTTGGCAAAATGCACCCTTCGCCATAGCCGCCACCTGGGCATCCAGGCGGAGCTGCGGGTCTAGGAGCAGCCCCAGACTACGGACCTGAGAGACAAGGGGGGAACAGACCCCATCAATGATGGGGGACGTCACCCAGCCTTCCTCACAACCATCACCTCCGTCTTGTCAGGATTCAACCTCAAGCAGCTCACCCTCATCCAGTTCCTCACAGCTGACAAACACCGGGTAAGCACTGAGACTGCCAGGTTTGGGTCAGATGAAAAAGAGAGGTATAGTTGGGTGTCATCAGAATATTGATGACATCTCACACCAAACCCTCTGATGACCTCCCGCAAAAGCTATTGAACAAAAAAGGGGATAAAATGGAACCTTGTGGGATTCCACACATGAGGTCTCGGGGAGCAGATGAACAGTCACGCAGCACCACACACTGGATTCTCCTGGCCAGGAAAGCGCGGCACCATTCAAGAACAGTCCCACCCACCCCGGCCCGGTCCTGCAACTGAGTCACCAACAACTTATGATCATCAGTATCAAATACAGCCGAAAGTTCTAACAGGATCAGCAGGGTCGAACGGCCCTGATCTAACCCTCGGGAGAGGTCATCAACCAAGGCCACAAGTGCAGTCTCAGTGCCATAACTCAGACGAAATCCAGACTACGAGGAATCCAACAAACCAACATGATCTAGATGCTCCTGAACCTGACGAGCCACCACCCGTTCAATAATCTTCCCTAAAAAGGGAAGATTAGAAAAGTCCAATGATGTTTTTTTAAGGAGGGGCTGCACCACCGTCTCCTTGAGACAGTCAAATTCAAATTAAATTTATTAAAACGTGACCATAGGTCATTGTCAACATACAAACAAACAAAACAAGACATTAGATCTATTTTACTATACTAAAAGACAAAAATACAATAAAATGGGGTGAGAGAACCATATTTTAACCCTGATCCATTTAGTCCTAAAGGCAAATTATAACCTTTACAAAGGACAATCTTGTACAGGCTACACTCATTATAATAATTGCATTTACTCATCATTTGCCTCCAGGGGGTTACATTGTAAAAATTTGGTCCTATAATCAAATGCAAATCTTAAAAATTTCATAACCCCAGCGGTAACCTCAGGGCAGACATCGGATAAGGCCATCTGCAATAAAAAAAACTTCCGTCCCACCAGGATATTTATCTATTAAAGACTGAAGAAATTTAACCCTCAGTGAGTCATACAATCGGCAGAAAAACAAAATATGATGGGTAGATTCTGTGGCCAGCCCATCAAACGGGCACAGCCGGTCGCCATAAGGGATACCAGCATATCGGCCCTCCAATACCGTTGGTAATGCATTTAGCCGAGCGCACAGGAACAAATATTTCTCCCTAAATGCAACTGGCATGCATACATAGTTGGCCATAGTGCCCAGTTGAGGGGCACAATGATCATACCCTACTAGATGGGCAGAATTACCCGCTACTGATATCTCTTCTTGCCTTTCAACATCTCTGATAAAATTTGATTTATTGCATTTGTTGAACAGCCATCAGAGCTCAGGATTTCTGTGTTAAGTTGATTCCTGAAGTTGGTAAATCTCAGAATAGGGAGGTTTATGTAAAAGTGACAAAAGCTTAATTATTCACCCTGCTATAACTAACCCAAACTACCCATTCTATTAGGATCTGTCCATCATGCTGTTTTTATTATACTTTCTCTTAAAGCAGAGATCAAAGATTTGGATCTAGTGGTATCATGCCGGTTTCATTTTTTATTGCTGGCTCCCCAGGACTGTCATAAATATTCATTGGCCCTTCTTAATACAATGCATCAAATTCTTCTCACTGCTATATCTTGTGTGACTGTGAAGTACAAGCTGGTGTTGTTGCTGTAAGATATTAAACACAGTAACATTAAAATTTGTGACAGTCAACAACGAAAAGGAAATTCAAAATTAGGGCAGTCACCTCATCTTTTACCCTCTGTATGCTGGGCCGTTGTGCAGAAGTATGGATAGTTGAATTCCTATCACATAGGACAGTTCTCTTTTACACGTCCACATTCACCAATGGTGGTATTTGAGGTACTGAAGTATTTTCACACACTTCAAAAGGGAAATAACTATGGTCACTCAAATACCAGAGTGATCACTGTTGGCGTACGTTGACAGCTTCAATGGCAGCCATTGCATACAAGTCCCTCCTAAGCATTCATTTGGCTAGCAGTCTTGATATAGAAGTGGTTGTGAGGAAAACAGCTATAAAGGGTGAATTCAGGCTAGAGAGTCTGCTTTATCTTTGAAAGGGCTTTGGCTTTTATTCTTTTGAAATTTTATAGCATGCAGGTAAAACTGTGATTATTCAAAACTCCAGGTTGTCTGAAATTCATTTCTGTGCCCTCATTCATAATTCACATGTCCCTTTGAACTACCCTCTCTTCCCTTGAGGTGGTCCCTCCCAGACCAGAGGTGGTCCATTTGCAAGGCAGGGTGGGAAATCACAGGCTGCAGCTGCCTGCACTACCCCTACTCTGCGGATAAATAGAGTCTCTTGAGTTGTCAAGTCGGACTCTTTGTCCATAGGAATTATCTTTTCATTATATCAAGTTACTCAGAGAACATTAATGCACACAAGACACTTTACATTCTATTCAGCAACTATAGGTATCTTTAAAAGCAACACGAGGTGATATATTGCACATTAAACTCCATACCAATGACACAGCTCTATCTTTGAGGAAATTCAGTTTACATGCGAAAGAGAAATTGAAAGGAATCATTCAAATGAATGAATACGTACAGCATACACACACCATCCCATGTAGGTAGATATAGTGCACCTGGATTTCCAGAAAACATTTGATAAGGTCCCACATGAAAGACTCTTGAGAAAATTAAAAAGCGATGGGATAGGAGGTAGTATCTTGCTATGGATCGGTAACTGGTTAATGGATAGGAAGCAAAGAGTAGGACTAAATGGTCAGTTTTCACAATTAAGAGATGTAAAAAGTGAAGTGCACCAGGGATCTGTATTGGGACTGGTGCTGTTTAATATATTCATTAATGATCTGGATAAGGGTGCTAAGAGTGAGGTGATCAAATTTGCAGATGACACCAAGTTATTCAAGGTAGTTAAAACACGAGCAGACTGTGAAGAACTGCAACAGGATCTTACGAGACTGGGTGCCTGGGCATCTAAATGGCAGATGAGATTTAATGTGAATAAGTACAAAGTGATGCACATAGTGGAAAATAACCCAAACTATGCTGAAAGTTAGCATGCTTTCCTCCATTTGTTATCTGCCCTTCAACAGATATTATGCCTAATATTCTACAAACGGATTTGCTCATAATTTTATACAATGCAAAAGTCAAGATACTGGGAAAGGGAGAGGTCAGATAGCAATATTATCTTACTGCATTATCAATCAGAGGCTGCAATTCACAAACCACTTACTCTTGAGTAGTTCCATCAAAGCCCATAGGGGCTCAGGAGAAAGCAGTATGTGGGTCAAGGCCAGAGATGATAACACATCCATGATATTACCTTGGTGGGGGTATTATTAAGTATTTATATAGCAACAGCAATGTACCTGACACTGAACAATCATTAATAATAGACAGGTCCCTGCCCTCAGGGGATTGCAATCTTGATATTTTACCATTTGGATCACTGTAGCAATTATCAAGAATATTAAAAAAAGAGGGATGATCATCACAGTTCCTGATCAAGGAGGTTTGCAATGTAATTATTCTTTTAGAATTTTGATTGCTCTTAGATACCTAATGAAAACAGCACTTAAAAATCAGTGGAATTGCAGAGATAAGCATATGCTTAAGTGCTTTGCTGGATCAGAACCACACATACAATACCAATCTGGAAAATTGTGACTTTCAATTGTAGACAATGCAAAAGCTTTTCCAACGCTTTGTCAACTTCAGTGGATTAGTGCAATGCACTTGGTCAGATGCTCTTCTTGAAATAGGCCATTATGAGCAACTTACACCTGGCTTCAAGTGGATGGCATGGCCTCTTATTTGGTTTAATGTGGGGGTGGTAAACTATAAAGCCCCTGCAACCTGGCTACCTACAGTATGAGAATACCACTCTGTATACACACCATTCTTGCTGCTTCGGATTAAACTCAGGTGCTCCTATCAACAGTTCCCACGTTGTAATTCTGCAAGACACTTTTAATGCACATTTCTCTGCTGCACCACTTCCTTCCTGCACAATCCACCAGCTGCATTTCCTGACCTTCAGGAGACGGTGGAAATCTAATTAATTTGCTAAACCTGTGGTGGAGCGGTTTTTAACAAAGATCTTGTGATGGGGAACAGGCAAGCTGTCCAGTTATGCTGCCACATATAGGCAACATGGTTGTTATATAGGTGTAAATTAGGTTACTGCAATGGGCATATAGCAAATGACTATAAATATTAATATTTGAAGCATCCTGGGACTTTTCTCTATGGAGAATCAGTCTAGCCTGGTGGATAAAGTGTTGGACTTGATCCTGGGAGCAGGGCCAGCCTTAGACTTGGCAGGGTCCAGGTGGGGTTGGGGTGAACTGTAGACACAGCAGAAAGAACCTGCCCCACAGGCCCCAGGAACACCACTGCTGCTCCTGAGAGTTGTGGGGGCTCAAAGTACAGGACCAGGAGCATAGGTACTGGCTGTCTCTGCATATAATTGGCCCTGTCTGAGAGAATTGGGTTCAAATCTCATCTTAACCAGCAAGTCAGTGGGCGGCCTTGGCCAAATTACTCTCTCTCAGTCCCCCATCTATAAAATGGGAATAATAATGACCTACTCACAGGGTTGCTGTAAGGATGAACTAAACAAGCACCATAGAGCTGCAGGCAATAGCCTAAAGCGTTGGGCGATCTGCCCGCAACTTTACGGTGTGGCGGAGGGGGGCACCACAGAGGCGGACTGCGGGTGACAGCAGCTGCCAGATCCATAAACTCAGTGCAGGTGGGGCTGGACATGGGAGATGCAGAGCTGGCCACCCCTGGAGCAGGATTGGGGGCTGGGGTCCATCTGAAGACACCCATTATCACACATGGGGCGTCTGAGACTCTTCAGCGCTTGATCTTGCATATTCCAGTGCTCTCTGACACTAAAAGCATGACCTGGCTGTTTAGTGCTAGTATCAGCCATTAGTGCTGATGGAAGATCACACAGTAGGAGATTGCTTAAACTAGGGTACTTTCAGACACGCACCTTAACACCGCTTTAACATTTCTTATGCATGTTGCAGGGCTGCATAGGGTGCCAATTCAGCCCTGTAACATGAATAAGAAATGTTAAAGAGGTGTTAAGGTGCATGTCTGAAAGTACCCCTAGATACTCTGCACATTTGCTGAAGCAAAAGCTGATGGCGTCTCCGTAAGAATGCACTGGCCCAGCCTCTAGTAATGCAGAACACAAAACTTTATTTAAACCGTCACAGTGGCACAAAGTTATAAGGTATGTTGCACTCAAACTGCTCCATCAAAACCTGTAACTTACTGCCACAGTTGTAACAGCACAAGCAGAGATTAATTCTCCTTACCCTAGTGTTATACAGGGGCTTGCTCTCAAGAGGAACCTCCCTCTACCTCGGTTTCCAGGAGCAGAAGAAACCAGGGCTAAAACAGCTTTTCTCTTCCCTGATCTCCATGCTGGGGGAACTTGCAGAGAAGTGCTAGCAGGAGAAGCTTGAATAGCAAGCCCTCAGTGAGGCAAACACAAAAAGGGTGAAGTGCATGACCCTGCATGAGGTGACATGCAGTGACAGGCTGACAGCAAGAGAGATAATTACCTTACTCTAATCTGGACAAGCAAGACCCATGAAGTATGAGCTATTCTCCCCACTTTAACCCCACTGTTTCGGAGAGGCAAGTACCTCCCCCCTTTATCCTCAATTAACCTCCCTGCTTGCGGGAACACAGGGGACACTTAAGTGAGATAGGAGGTAATTACCTCTAAAAAGCATTTGGAAAGAAGCCCAAGAGGGGGCAGCTAAGAAAATATTCATTGTAAAGGCCCTGGAGTTCTGGAATGCCCTTCTTTGCATAGCCTGAAATAGCATGGATTTGCCAACCCCCTGGGCATGCTGCAAGGCCCATTTGCTTCAAGTAGCCTTTGAAGAGAGGAAGAGGGATTACGGGATACTGTATGAGGCTATCCAAAAAGGCAACACCTCCTCTTGATTTTGTGAAGAAGCACGGTGGCAATGAAAAGCAAAGATATACTACTTTTTGTATATCCTGGGACACATCTTAAGCAGAGAGCAGTAACTGAATTTCTCACAGATGAGGGAATTCTGCCAGCTGAGATTCACCATCACACTATGAATGTCCACAGAGATGTGTGCTGATGTGAGCGCTGTAAGATGCTGGGGGCAAATCATGTGAAAAGCAGAGAAATTGAACTTCAAGACAGGTCTGGCAGCAGCAGCAGCTGTTAATGAATAGAGCACAATATTGGGCCAAGTGTGCAGATTCCAACCGATGCTACACAGAAAAAAAATAACAGTACTGGTATACTTACTCTTTAAAATCTTTCCTGTATGTCAATGTTAAGATCTGAGTGGTAACAGTTAAATAATTCTTCAGGGATTTTGGATTTATTTCAAGTAAATAAAAAGGAAGCATTTGAGGGAGCAGCTGAGGGAAATAAAAGGGCAGCTCTAGGCTTTGTGAGGCCCTAGGCACAAATTTAAAATTGGCCCTTACGTTTATTAGCGGATACACTAATATGGATACCCTGATTATTTGACTTGCCAGTGCAAACAACGCCGTTCCTCAAGAGGCTCCTTGCAGTTCAAACCTGGCCTTCTGGAGCCTGTTTCTGTGGACTCTGGCTCTCTGCTGCATACAACCAACGTAGCTCAAGTTGCTGGAACTTAAACTTAAGTTTATCCCCAAAGCTGAGGCACAGTGGCAACTGGGGAACCGAGAGAGAGAGAGAGAGAGAGAGAGGCAGGGAAATGGGTCATTGTGGTATAGTGATGTGTGTGCATGTGTGTATGAGAACGAAGGGTGTCATTATGAAGTGTCAATGTGAGAGACTGATTTCTTTTTAAACATTTCCTTTTAAGAGTAGCTACAGAGCCCTAGCCACTAGCCAGTCACTTATGTTGCCTCTATCTAAAGCCGCTTCTGCACTCAGTTACATCCTTGAAAGTCACGGGTTCCAATCCCACCAGATGGCGGCTTCCAGTCCACCCAGTTGCAACTGGGCACCTAATCCACTGAGTTTTGGAAAGTCAAAGCCATTGTGGTGCTGGACACATCACTTTCTTGTATATTGTATTATGGGACACAGAATTGGCATGCTTTAACTGTGATGGATCACATGGCTTAGGATGGATTTTTATTTAACCAGCATAGCAAATGTATTGTCTTCAGTTCTTGAATATATAAACAAATGGGATTTATTTACACCCTAACTTCTAATTTTCACATCTCACTTGTAAGCTACAAGCACCAACCAAATATAACCCCAATGCAATATTGTACCAAATATATAAATTTTAAATAAATAAATAAAAACAGTGCATGTCAAAAAAGCTAAAGCTCTTCATGTCTTCTTCATGAAGCTCTTTTGGTCAGTCAGAATCTATAAGCACCCTCCAAATTAGAAGAAGAGGCAAAAGGACACTAATGATAATGAAAGAATCAGTAAGCACTGCAGCTTAAGTATGAAACCACTAACAGAGATGACACTTATTGCACCAATGACAGCATATTATGAGATCTCTACAGACCAGTGAGCACTAAATGGAGCTTTCAGCTTACTGTTGGTGTCATCATCTATCGACTGTAATGTCCAATATATGCCAAGGTCTGATGCTTTTACTTCGTAACTTTATAAACTCCATTTGATAGCAACATGAAGTAGTGAATTTCTATAGGATGATTATTATTAATTATTAATATTATTATTGGGTGGCTACAAGTTACTTGCCCTTCAACCTTTGCTCTTCAGCCTTACAAGGTCTTTCAAACAGTGTTTTCAAATGAGCAAGCCTAGCACCCACGCAGGTGGAGTACATGGGTTGCAAATTCAAACAGGGGGCTCCCAGCATGGCTACCTCAGCCACAGAAGCGGCCACCATACATTTGGCTGGCCCCACATGGAGCACTCCTGCTTTCCCGACAGTACTCCATGGCTGGCCATGCGTGGGTGCTCCTTAGCTCACAGGAACACACATTCAGCTGCTCCATCTTCAGACGGGGAGTCAGATCCATGGCTCCTGGGTGGCATCTCGTTTGAAAACATCCAGTGTGTGCTCTGTACGTTTAAAAATCTGTTCCTCTGTGCATGTCATATCTCTCACTTCCAAATGAATTTTTCTTCTTTAGCAAAATAATTGTATCAAGTTTTAAAGTGATATCACCTGATACAGCGGGTCAAAAATTGATGGTGTACTATATTTCAATATTTTTTTTTACAAAGTCTGATAACAGAAAATTCATGGATTTATTTTTAATTCTAAGAAAAGGGAGTTTAGATTAGGATATTCAGTGTTTGCAACCTCAACAGTGTGAAGGGTTATCTAAAATTACAATCTGCAGTCCTCAAACCACTTACTCTGGAGCAGTTCTTTTGAAGCTTTCATAAGACTATTCTGGAGTAAATAATTTGAAGATCACAGCCATGCTGTAGTGAGTAAGCCTTTTAGGTCCGCTGTCTAGAAATAAAACAGAGAGCATGTGGTTGCTGAGTTGGTCCCAAATGTAAGAGATGGAGACAAAATGGTTTCAATGATACCTTTTATTGGACCAACTTTTTTATTCTTGCCAACAGAAGTTAGTCCAATAAAAAGATATCATTTGAACTACTTCATCCCCTGCTCTAGAAAGAAGATAGAAACTAACTATTGTTGTTACTAAATCTGAGCTCAGAGTGCAACTGGTTTAAGCTGCTATTAACTACTACTGTCACTACTGATCATTTCTATAGTGCTCTAGGCTTACATTACAGTCAAAGGCCCCTTTTACATGGGCCTCAGCTGCGGGGGGGATGGGTGTGCGCACCGCTATGGGGGTGGTGCAGGGGTACACAGGCCCACACCCATCCCACATGCATCCACCCCTGTCTCTTATACACATCTAGATGTGTATAAGAGACAAGACCCACACAGGTCCGCTGCATGGGCATGGATGGGTGCCACCTGTGTAACCACCGTGGCAGGTGGGTGGGTATGCGTGCTCCCACAACCCATCCAGCCCCACCCATTGTCCACACATGGAGCAATTGGCCAGAACAGCGATCGCTCCATGAGTGGAGGTGAGAGGAGATGGACGTGCATCCATGTACACACACACTCATGCACCGTCCATGCACTGGCACGCACACTCATCCCCACACCCCAGCAGCCGCAGCCCATTTAAAAAGTGTCAAAGAGGGACAAGGATGAGGGGAACACACAGGGCACGCACCCATTTTACAGATGGGGAACTGAGGCTGAGAGTCTGTGACTTGCCCAAGGCCACCCAGTGAGTTCATTGGCTCGGATGAGGTTCAAACCCTGGTCTCTCCAGTCCCAAGGCCAGCACCTTATCCACTACACCACAATCACAAGGGAATTAACAATCACAAGGGAATTTTTCCACCATGCATTTTACTATTTAAAATAAAATAAAATAAAATGGTGCTTTCAAAACCAGACAAGCATTTCAGTATTATTCCATTTCCCATTTAACTTTTCCTAAATTTATTGTTCTTTATCTGAATGCTGCTTATCTCAACACATGCAATTAAGTAGAACTATATCTAATGGAAAAGACTACATCAAGAAAAGCAGCTTAACTTAAGAGGCATTTTGATTTAAACAATTGTATAACAATGCTGAAATTTGTGACATATAGGAACACATGTCAATTGCTAAGATGTATGAGGCCAAATTCTCTCTTCAGTAAAGGAACAAAACTCCCACTGGTTTTATTTTGATCAATATGAATCTAGGGACACAGTTTGGGCTGCTACTCTGGCACTTGCTTCAGTTGTACAGACCTTCAGAAAGACATCCAATATAACCAATTTAGTTGTAACATTAAGCAAGCTTACAGTTGTCAGGGAATTATATGCATTTATAAAAAAAGGTTCAAGGCCTAATTTTTCCTTATCATTGTTGCTAAAAACCAGATTATTGACACTTTCTAGCTAGAGAGGAAGAGAAAAACCTCATCATTTCATAACAGACAAATCAGCAGTTCCCAAACTTTTCTAACTTCAAGAAAATTAAATAAGCGGCACCTTTGCTGCAGCCCTACATTTTAGTTTATACACCTTAATTAATGTTTACAACTTTTACAATCCCTTCCTAGTCTTTCGTGCCCCCCACGAGGAACGTTCCATATTCTGAGAAGCTATGCCCCTAAACCATTCCAAGTACCACCACTTTTTTTTTAAAAAAAGAGCACCAGCACATTGAAAAACTCCTAATTACCATTGTTTGATTGGCCTTCCAATGAACCTACACAAACATCTCTAGCTGAGGGTGATTTCAGACATGACGGTCACCTGAATTGACCGCGGGCCATGGGGTGGTTCGGAGTCGGACCATGGGTGGGGGTCAAGGGGTGAGTGACCAGACGTTCCCCCCCCTTCCCCCCCACCCATGGGGAACGAGACATCACAGCCCGCGGTCAATTCAGGCGGCCGTCACGTCTGTTGGCTCACCCAACTGTGGAGGGGGCGGGGCCGTGCAGTGCTGCGTGCAGCCGCACAGCCCCGCCCCCTGCGCACCGCCGTCGGCCCGCCCCCCAGCGCAACGGGCAGGAAGTGCAGCCTATCCGGCCACACACCCCACCTGGGACCATGAACGTGAACCCCGACCGTGGTGAAGGGTGAGTAAACAGACATGACAAACCCTTCACCCCGGCCGTGGTGGCCTTTCACCACGTTTCGTTACCTCCGGGTGGTGAGAGGTAACAAAGCGTGGTCAATGCAAACGCGGCCCGCGTTCGACTGTGGTGAACATCTGGCGGGTGGCAAACAGACGTTCACCGCAGGTCACTGCGGCCCGCATTTCACTGTGGTCGTGGCGGGGTGAATATTCACCCCATCACGTCTGAAATCACCCTGAGCCGCCAAAACTTGCGGTAGTCCTTGTGAGTCTTGTGATTTTACATTTTTTCTTAAAATCAAATCTTTGTTTCCATCTCTTCAAAAGGTTTCTAGACCTCATTGTGGGAGAAAAGTTTGAAAACAGCAGCACTTTGCATTTTAAAGAGACCGAGGGTGGGGTGGGGTGGAGGGATGGATTGTTAAGCCTCCCCGTACCTAGCTTCCAGCAAAAAGTTACTACAGCATCCTGCTGTTCTAGGGGAGAATCAGAAGAAATATTTAAACCACAAAAAACCTCCTATGCATGTGCAAATCAGCTGCCGTTAGGCAAAATGTCAGCAATACTGCCATCACTCTTTTGGACAAAGACGGACGCCATTTTCCACATGCGCGTGGGAGGAGAGGGGGGTTAGTTTGGGGTTTTTTTCCTGGTCAGGATTCTGATTAGAATTCCAATAAAAAGTAAATAAACAGCTATTCCGTTTTCAGGGAAATTTCTGCAAAAACAGAACCGCTGTTTTGATTCAGGTCTAAGCTGCTCTCCTTTGCTCTCTGCTTTCTAGGCAGTTCCCCCGCTTAGGCTACTACTTTTGGCTCAATAAACTTTCTCCCCTATAGGTGAATAGCTGGAGGCAGGTCATGGTGACTGGATTGGCTGCCTACTTTATGAGTGGGAGGAGGGAACTTGTTCCCTAGATTCCTGCCACCTATAGCCAAGACCTGCTGGAGCTAACAGCAGTGAGGGGCTGGACTCAGGTGGTCCCTAGTCCCAACCTTGAAGGAGGTGGCTGAGGGATCCGGTTATTATGAAGTGGCCTCTTAGGTATGAGAGGACTTGGACAATAGGCCCTTCTGGCCCCTGAGTCCTTGATAGTGCTCCCTGACGTTTTAGAAGCCAAGAAACCCTACAAAGACTTCAAACAATATTTCAACCTATTTATTTTAAAATCTGGTGGTTTCTTTAAACTCATTCTCATGATTTTGAGGGTCTCCCTCATGCTTTGTGAATGCTTGCTACAATCCCCAAACAAGTCAGCTTTGGGAAGGATTAAGAAGCTTCCACCCTCTTCATTTTTCTAAAGGGAAGTTCTTACAGAATCTCTGCAGTTTTCACCCTGCTGTGCATGATAGTAGCTAGCAGCTGCAAGAAACTGTTACTGAAAGTTTATAGCTTTGAGCCAAACGAAGCACAGGCAACACAGTGTGACGTGTGATCAGCATAAACCTGAGCATTCCGTCAGAGCCACATTTGATCTCGTGTGCTTGAATGCTGAATGCTTCGCTAAAACCCATAACTAGTGGCGTATCTGAATTACATGCATGCTGTGATGTAATGTTTCAGGAGATGCTTGGAAAGTGCACAATAGGCCACTCGCTGTGCTATTTTTATCCTCTCTCAGGCCCATACCATAAGCTGTGACTCACACAAGTGGGAAGTGAGGGAAGCACTTGCAAAAACATACAGTAGATCATGTTTTTTGGTTTGTTTATTATGTCTTGCAAGTAGAAAACTCAGGGGGTCAGAAAGACCACCACAGAGCAGAATTCTTTCTTTTTCTTGAAGTCATTAACATACACCATCTCTCTCTCTGCACCACTGAAACAGCTGAGGTCACCTGAGGCACTCTGGCTGACAGTCTCAAGATGCACAACTCTTGGGAGCTGGAGGCCAGGCTGTATTGTTAAAGGATCCCTAGCTGTGGAACCTACGCCCTCTAGTGGCTTGTTTTAGGGTGAACTCACACGTTACTGCTTAACTCCAATGTCTGCGGGGCCCCAGAAGCTGTATAAACTGCCCCAGACACTCCCCGGATCACTGTTGCATGTGAGTGAGGCACTTCGATTTCCATCCCCGCTTTAAACACTGATGTGACGTTTACATCTGATGTATTTGTCAGATCCAAGTTTAAAGCAGGGATGGAACTTGGAGTGTCTCACTCACACGCAACAGCAATCTGGGGATCATCCAGGGCTGATTATACAGCTTCCGGGACCCCACAGACATTGGAGTTTAGCAGAATTATGTGCGAGTTCACCCAGAGTCTCATTTTATCAGCATCCAGGGTGCAGCCTGCAATATGTGTCTTACCAGACAACACTTTGCTGAATAGGTTTGAACCAACATACTGACTTCACTTTCCCTACTTTATTGCTTTTGTACACGTGTTTAGTTCTTTTGCTTGGTACTGCTTCCCACTGCAGGCAGTTATGATGTTTGTATTCACATGAAAGACAGAGTGATGTGCACACCACAAGCTAATAAAATAATACGATCTGATTCGGCTACGAAACCTTTGTGGTGACATCGGCGAAATCACTAATTGCTATGGCTTCAGTGCATTGCTCCATCAGCAAATAAATATCCCAAGGGAACTGATTAGGAGATCGCTCTTCACAGATGGGCTGCTTTTCTATAAGGCCAAACTGCTGTTGTCTTTGGTGTGACTGTATTTTCAACTATCTTCTAGGGTGTCCTAGCGTCTGAGCTAAAGGTTCTTTTATATAAAAGAATTTTTAAAAGTAGTACATAACCCAAACCCAAGCACTGTGAGTGGTTGTATCCCAGAGGAATGGGAGATTTTTGGCTACAGGATCATGGAATGGATCCTTCAGAAGCACTACAATGGAGGTTACCAGAAGTAATGTTAGCTGCTCGTTGGGGTGTTAAACGCTAATTTGGCTGTTAGTACAAACGTGCTGGTTGTGATCCCACAAAGCAGGGCCACAGAACCTGCTTTCTGCAGCTACTGCTTGCACAATGCACGTAACTGCATGTAGCACTTTGCCCCACTTCTGGACGGTGGTGGTTACCCAAGATACCGGAGGAATCTCTTGAATCAAGGGACAGCTTCATGCCGACAGCTGGTGGGAGAAGACCATGGAGGCTATTGGGTAGCTGTGAAAACACACGGAGGCATAGACATCTGTAAAACCTGTCATGTGCCCCAGATGACATCAGGGATTTCCGTGCATGATGGATTTCCATGGAATTAATCTTACATCTGGTAACACCCAATGAGCATGCAAGGGGTGGAGAAACTTTTTCCTCTCAGGGGCTACTTTGAAAATTAGTACTAGCTACAAAAGTCACACAGAAGATGGACAGAGGTGCTTAAGGGGTGCACTCAGGAAAAGGAGGGTCCAGATCATGGATCTGTCCGCTAGTCTCATGTGCACACCCTCATCTCTGCTGCCTTACCCCAAGCTCTGTCTTTGGTGTTTGAATCCAGGGCCAGTTCCAGGAGCTGGAAAGGGGTCAAATAAAAACTAGTTGTGGGTCAGATTTGGACCCGTCTTTAAGGTTCCCCATCCTTGGACTGGGCTAATAAGTGCTCTTCTAACTGTCAAGGAGAAATAACTCTATAGATTCCTTATCATGACATATTGCAGTGCTGTGAAGTCCAACAGGGACTTACTAAATTTGGCTTCTGTGGAACTACTCCAGAGAGAGTGGCTGGTGGATTGGGGCCAAAGGATCACAATCCAAAATATTCATACGTGTCCAAATGGGGATTCCTTCAAAAATGAGATGTTTCTGACAGATTAAGTAATGGACAGGAGAATGTGCTCTTTAGAAGCACAGGAGAGTTAATTGACTACCCCTAATCCTTTGATGTGTTCTCATGAGCAGAACTGCTTTGGGGGAACTGGCTACCTTATCTAGTTCTCTTCGAGGAGCAGCAAGAACCAGGAAGTAAAAACTTGACCTTCCAATTCCTTGCTTTCCTTTCTTACTGTTTGTGTTTACTAGGCAGGAGGAAGACAATTGCAGCAGAGAGTTAACAAAAACAGTTTCACACAGGTGATTATATAAACACAATTGGAAGAGAGGTGCACACTGCGAAGTGGAAGGACTGAGACAGCCAAACACAGCTGTTTACCTTGGAACAGCTTTTCCAGAAAATAATCCTTCCTCTCTGGATTAACCCTGCTTTCTTGCAAAGGTAACTACCCCTCTTCACCCTCACCTTAATCCTCTAATCGTGTGAACAAATGTGAAGCTAAAATGAGTTAGATTACCTTGAAGTAGCTGCTTATGTGAACAAACTCCAATGAGGAGGTACCAGGGTAACATAACTATTGTCAAGTACCAGCGTAGGACTAGATATGTCACACAGAAATACTGTTTTTCATTGTCTTTGCCTCATTCCTCATACATTTTTATTGCAATTAAATCATTTGACCTTTGGTTGTTTTGAAGCAACATTCCTATAAGTTATCTATAACCTAACCTCCTGACTCTTGCAAAAGGCAATCTGAAAATGGTGGTTATGCCAGCACAGAAGGTTGAGGGAAGCCTATACACAGCCCAGATACTGCCTGTGGTCATGGTCAGCAAAGGGAATATTATTGCTGCTAGCTCTCACTGTTTATTGCAATTGTTGTGACATCTGATGAATGACACAGTTCCTGGAGTGAGACGATTACTATGGAATCTCAACTTTCATTTAAAAGAAAGTTTCTAGCCCTCATGACTACAAAGATAGAAAGATGAACCTAAAGCCATGGCTCAAACACCCATTTTTCCTGTGTGGCTGCATTTTGATATTTAGGCCCTTTTCAAATGGGCCGGGAGAAGCCACGGTGCGGGGGGGATGGGTGTGCGCCACATCAGGTGTGCGGCGCGTGTGCGGCCTGTCACACACCCATCTCCACTGATCTCAATGCATGGAGGCACTTCCATTTTGTCCAATGCCTCCGTGCGTGGGGGATCGGTAGAGATGGGTAGAGATAAGTGGAACGCAGGAGCGTGCATACACACACACACACACACACACACACACATACACACACACACACACAGGCTGTCACATGGACACCCTCCCTGCCCACCCAGTAGCACACATGGGCAGGGGGTGGCTGCACCAAGGCTGTGGAATTCCCTCCTGGCAGAGGCNCACACCCATCTCCACTGATCTCAATGCATGGAGGCACTTCCATTTTGTCCAATGCCTCCGTGCGTGGGGGATCGGTAGAGATGGGTAGAGATAAGACACACACACACACTCACACACACACACACACACACACACACACACACACACACACACATACACACAGGCTGTCACATGGACACCCTCCCTGCCCACCCAGTAGCACACATGGGCAGGGGGTGGCTGCACCAAGGCTGTGGAATTCCCTCCTGGCAGAGGCCCGGGTGGCCCCGGACCTTTCCTCTTTTCAACGTCCATGCAAGACCTGGCTGTTCTGCCAGGCCTTTGGTGAAGGAGATGGGTGAAGGTGGGTTTTTGCTTTTATGGGGGGTGGTAAGGGTGGAGTATTTTTTCCTCCCTCCTCTTTTCTTGAGGGGGAAGTTTCCCCCCTTTTTAGATATTTTGTGTTGTTGTTTGTGTATTCTTATATATGTATGTTTATATTTGCATATAAATGTAGGTTGCCCCGAGCTGCCTTTGGCAGGAGGGGCAGGATATGAAACATTTTAATAAAAAATAAAAAAATAAAAAGGGGGGCCTTAGATATAATCCCATGACCCAACAGCAACAAGACATGCAGAGAAAGAGTATCAAATACCAATTGGGATTGCAACCTCATCTGCAAATGACATGACCTCACTTGGGATCACGACGGCCCTAGTTTGAGAATCTTTACTCAAAAGGCACAAAAACTAAAAGGCAAAGCAAAAGAGCACCACATTTATTATCTTAACCATCTCATGATTTTTTTTAAGCCAATTTCATATTTAAGTCTTGATTTATAATTTCCTCACTCTGAGCCTGGCAATACTACAATTTCCATTAATTAACAGTGCTGTCTCCAAGACAAAATATTACCTCTTCCATGTGTAACAAGTTAAATTTCCATAAGATTCTGTTGAAATGCTAAGGCCAACATCAAATGGCCAGACAGATACTTTATTTTTAATACTAAAGTGGCAAAAGTACCTCTTCCGCAAAGCTGTCCTTCTTGTCAAGCATTTCTCGTAACGTCTGAAGAATTTTAATGCAGAGCTTCTCTTCTTTCTCCATTAGCCTCTTTGTGTGATTAATCAACCTTAAAGAAAACACAAAACTTTAAAGAGGATTGCTCATTGTCTCCAAGCCATAGAGTATTTTCCTTATGCGGAAAAAGTTTGTAGCTATATTTTTAGCCTAGTTTCTGATGGAAAGACTGCTTATCCAATTGCTCTGTGTTGTGTGTGCATGCACACATTATTAATATTTTGGATTTATATTCCTCCTTATACCTAAAGCGCAAGAAGGCTTTCAATAAAGTAAAAAAACAACAACAAATGAAAACAAATGTAAATAAATCCTACATATAAAAGATGCCCAATAATTCACACCCTGTTCCCTCCCTCCCACCCACTCCCCCTCTGTCACCAAGGGAGTCTCCTCGTCCCTTATCGTCCTCCTCATACTTGCACCCTTCCCCTTTCTTAGTGGGGATTGTGACATTCCCATCCACCCACACCCCAATCCCACCCTTCCTCTATGCATTTGTGTGTGCATGCATGTGAGTACACAGGTGTGGATCTCCTCCTTAAAAACTTCTGATACAGCAGGATGATAACTCCCAGAAGAAAGCTGTGTAGAGGGAGGGAGATTGTGCAGAACCCACCTCCCTGTCTGCATGGTGGGACAAAAGTGTTGCTGCAAGTGGGACCAAATGGAGAAAATTTCCTCCCATGGGAAGTGTAGGATGAAATCTAATGCCAGCCTTCTGCAAGCCCTCCTACGACTTGCACTGTCACGAGGAGGAGGGCTCTCTTGCTTCTTGCCAATTGTCTGGTTGTGAGGGAGCGCTAGAGCCCTACCCACAACTGAGAATCCCAGCTCTGTGATCGGAAATCAGCAATACCTGTGGTTGGCTGTAAGTGGGGTGCTGGAAGTAGCTGGTGTCAGGCCACAGCCTTGAGCTGCCATCCTCAGTGTTTCTGGAGCAGTGACTGACCCGCCAACACCACTCCCTCAGGCTGTCTCCAGCCCAACCACTCCCCACTGCCTTGTCCTGCCCCTGCCCCATCTCTTGGTCATGCCTCCCAGCTTCCTGGTTAGCTGCCAGCCAGCATATAAGGCATGTTGATAGCACAGGAAGCTACATGGAACGCATACCACATTCTTATTCTGGTCCAGGCTCTCTTATCCTTGCTCCCCTCAAGTCTTGTCCTTGCCTTGTCCCCCCTTTGTGCCTTGCCCCTGCTTTCTTCTCTGTGGTTCCCCTTCCAGTATTGTCCCCCAATCCTATCTCCCTTGAGCCTTCCCCACCTTGTCCTTGCTCATGTCCTTACCTCCTGTTTCCCCTCCTGTCTTGCCTCTCAGCCCTGATCCTGAACCCTGTCACTCTCAAACTCTCACATCTGCCTACATCCCGGATGCCCCTCACCCCATGGCTCTGATAGTAGGTGGGAAAATGTAAAAACACGAGGCGGGAATGGTATCAGGTTTTACAAGAGGGGATGAGAGCAGGACCAGAAAAATCATCCCATGCAGGACTGTACCCCAGAATCAAATTTTGATGGAGTTCAAAGTCCAGATCAGGATCCAAATTCTGCCAACTGGGCCTATCCTAAATGAGTACATTACCAGAAATACTCAACATTTAATCCTACCAACTTTTAAAAGTTATACTCTACTTTTTAAGTCTCATGAAAGTAATAATACATATCTTGCAACTAAAAAGTGACTTCTCCAAAAGGATCCCAAAGCATTTCACAAAAACTTTGTAATGAAACGACTTTGCACAGCACATAAATATAGTCACTTATGAGTGGAATGTGACAGCTGTCACAGCAGTACAAGGGTCCATGGCAATTAACTTAACTTGACTGTTCAGGGTAGGAAGCAAAAACGAATTCTGCATTCAAACAAAAGTGATGCAGGAGCTTAAGCAGTCAAAATGCAATTAGTCAAATATGAATTCAGCAAGGGCACTGAGACTAACACGTGTCTCCCTACAAAAAGCACCATTTGCATCTAATCCAAAGTATGGCAGCAGCACTGTATCCTCCAACACCATGCCAAGTTTTCATTAGTATTGCTTGCAGCAGCATGCTGAGTTTTCTTTGGAACTCTTCCCCTTAACATGTTGCCTCAGCCCATCTAGGCTCAGGAGACACAAGAAAGTCCAATTTACTACAGTTTCATGTTTTGTTAGTATCAATCAAGAATGAAGTAACAAAATGATTTGTATGGCATTTTAATGCATTACTAAGCAAATACAACGCAACTTTTTTTAAAATGCAGGAGAAGTGCTGAAATGGGTAATGGTTAAAATAGGAGTTTTGCCATTGACTTCAGTGGTACCAGGATTCCACCAGTGTCCATGGCACACCTTTGCTTTCAATGGGAGTTTCGCTCAAGAAAGCAATGCAAAAATCACGCTAGTTTCCCACACTTTTTTCTGTGCATAAAGATACCAAACAGCTGAGGAATCAGGGTTTGTAGTCTGCCAGATTTGTAGTCTGCTCTCAAGCTACCTTTTTAAAAATTATTGAGTTCTGAAGGGCACATAGGGCATATCACAAGAGAACCAATAAACCAAAGGAAAGGCGTATGCCATTCCCAAGCTGCAAATAATTTTAAAAATCACACTTGTAAATGGATACCAGGTAGGGACACCAGTGAAATGAACTCTTAAAACACTTATGGTTAACAATTTAGAATGAAAACAAAAGTATTTCTTTACTTCATCCCAGCAGATCAGTCAGAATGTCCAAAAAGAATATGGAATTAATGACATAGTTCTAACATGAGAAATCTGAGGCACTGCAGTATATTTGGGAGCACTTTAATATAAGGACTGTTAGGAAAACAGATATTTATTGAATCTCATTATTATTAATTATTTATTATTAAGTATTTATATAGCACAAGCAGTGTGCCGGATGCTTTACAATTGTTAAATACAGACAAGGTCCCTGCCCCGTGGGACTTACAATTGAGGAGAGACAAGGGGTGGGGGGAGGTAAACAGAAGGAGAGACTGGGATACATTCATGAAGTCGAGGGGGTCACAGGTGCACATGCTTAGCTTAGTTATGGAGGAGAAGGGAACATTGGGTAAATCAGGAAGGGATTGAGGGTATGGGGAGCTAGTGAAAGCCTGATGGAAGAGGTAGGTTTTCAGAAGGGTTTTGAAGGTTGAGAGGGAGGGAGCAGAGCAAACATATCCAGGGAGGGAGTTCCAATCTTGGGGCACTGCAAGGGAGAAGAAGCAAATATGTTTTGAGGAGGAGGGTACTCATGAACAGGCGAGGGTGGTGGCAGAGGGGGAATGGAGCTCCTGGTCAGGAGTGTAGCAGGAAACAAGTGCAGAGGGATAGGAGGGGGCAAGGCCACGAAGAGCCTTGTAGGTAAGGAAAAGGAGCTTGTATGGAATGTGTTCAGGTAGAGGGAGCAAATGGAGGGAGGAGAGAAGGGACTGTACACGGATCAAAGCGGTGGGCGAGGTTGATGACCTTGGCAGCAGTGTTTTGAACAGAAGTGGGGGGGGGGGGGGGGGCAAGATGAGAGTGAGGGAGGCCAGTAAGGAGGAGGTTGCAATAGTCAAGGCGAGAGATGACCAGAACATGGACTAGAGTTTTAGCAGTGGAGACAGTAAGGAAAGGCTGGAACTTAGCAATGTTGTGCAGGGAGAGAAGACAGGATTTAACAATAGATTGGATCTGAGGTTTAAAGAAGAGGGAGAAGTCAAAAATGAACCCCAGGCTACATGCCTGAGGTACAGGCTGGATGGTAGCCCCATCAATGGAAACTGAGAAGGAAGAGAGAGAGAAGAGTTTTGGGGGCAGGGGAGAGGAGTTCAGTTTTGGCCATATTAAGTTTAAGTTGCTGGTGAGACATCCAAGCAGAGATGTCGGAGGGGCAGTTTGTGATGCGAGACTGGATAGTGTGAAGGGTGATGGAGAGTCAGAGTTGAGTCTTGTCAGCATACAGGTGTTATTGGAAGCCATGAGATTAAAAATGACTATCCATTTGCATCTTTATTTCAGCAATCTGTAACGGTTTGGGCTGCAGTCCTCAAACCACTTACTCCAGATGGACTTTGAAGGCCTAAGGGACATCCTGAAGTGAGTGGTTTGAGGACTGCAATCTTGGCTTTTAATCATACAGGCCATATAACCTCCCACCCCTACCACTGCTGGGGTATATAAATCACCTAACAAAAATACAAGGCAATTTCCCTTGCCAATGAAATAAATGAAACGTGTTCTCTTCATGCCACTTACTTGGACATGAAAGCACCACATCTTATCCGTGCATCACTCCCCTCAGGAAAGAGAAGTTCAGGGCTGTGCAACACATCAACCAAGACTGAGAATTCAGCCTGCATCATAGGACTGAACTGCTGTTCCAAAGAGGCCACTATATCCTAAAGAAATCATTAGAAGCGTGTATCAAAATTCAAATTATGGCTGCAGTTGACCAAACGATATCCAAAACATTTATAGTGGAATCCACAAACGTTGAATTCGGTTAATTAGAATTTCCTTTGAACTTGAGCTGCTGTCTCTCCCACCTACCCCACCATGCTAAGCCCACTAAATGAGCTACATTTTTGCATAGGATAATCCTTCAAATACCCTGATAACTTGAAGCTGCTGCCCTACAAGCCCTATTAAGTGTTAACGGTCTGTTAAGTAGCAATTAACAGATTTGCTTTTCCTCTTGTATACTTAATAGACAAGTGTACTGGGTCTGGAGCTTCACAGGATTCCACCCTCAAAACCTAGAGCACTGTTCATTTAGGACTAAAAGTTTGGATTTTAATCATTAAGTTGTGGCACACAGGATGAAAATCCAATGTGTTAACTGCCACTTAGCAGACTGGTAACACTTAACAAGGCTTGCAGAGCAGCAAGAGCAGAGGAATCCTGCTTTTCAGCTAATCAGCAGGGAAACTCTCCCTCTTCAAGCACTTGGCAAGATCACAGCACCTTTCTTTGGCAAATTTAATATTTTGTAATCAAACGCTAAGAATGACATTCACCACACTACTTTATAGCATTAATAAAGATTCCTAGCAGTATTTTTAGAATTGTTTGCCTGTTTGGACAGCATACAATACCAAGAGGACATGCCAGATGACGTTGTGAAGACCAATAGCATAATTTATTTTACTTATTTATTTCGAATTCCTTACCCCGCCCTTCACACCAAAGGCGGCTTAGGGCAGCTTACAATAGTAAAATATAAAAAATACACATAAAGCATAAATACAAAACACATAAAACACCTCCACAACATCTCCTCAATCCTTTTCAACCCCAACTCCACTACCTCCTGACTCACCCTTTACCCTCATACCTCCCCCCTTCAACTCCCACTGCCAAATGCCCTGAAAATAAAACCGGTTTGCACTGCCTCCCTAAAGGCACTCAAACCTGGGCATAAACAAACCTCCCGGGGGAGGGAGATCCACAACTACAGGGCGGTGGCTGAGAACGCCTCCTCGTTGTGGCGGCCAAGTTGAAAACTGGCACCTCTAGACGGGCGTCCCCAGCTGACCGCAGAGGCCGTGAGAGGACATGGTAGGCCAGGTGATCTGCTAGGTAAGTGGGTCCCAAGTCATTAACTGTGTTAAAAATGGGATTTAATACATTCTTAGAGAACAAGTCTATAAATGGCTATTAATCAAGTTGGTTGGGAGATTAGACCTCTGACTCCATTATGAACTGTTGTGCACGTCTCTAAAGCAGCCAAAGGTGGCCACTCTCAGAGAAGATGCTGAGCTAGATGGACTACTACTGGTACATGTGTTCCTGTGTTCAAAGATAGATCCATTTCTTTAAGGTCTGTTGAAGCTAAAGTTCTGATTTAAAAAAAAAAACTGTTTTAGCTGGCCCACTATATTTAACTCAAGCAGATTCCACCGCAGTTTTTGTTTTAATTAAGTGATTTGTACTTTTCTAATGCAAGCAGCAAAGAGGAAAAGGATGGCTACGACACACAGCAGTGATGTGGATCACGGCTCATGGACTGCAAGTGAATCTTCAACCTAAGACTTGGGGCTCTATGCAGCTGCATTGGTCACCCCTTACCCAAGACCAGTCCTGGCTAGGGAAAGGGAAAGACTGCAGCTTAAAATGCTGATCAGCTGCCTTCAGCTAAACTCCACATTTCACAGTGCTTTCTGGAGCTCTTTGTTTTACACTGTTCAGATACTGACACACATATACAGAGCCCATCCTTGACCCGCACTTGTAAGTGCTGTTTAAACTAAACTATGTCTCAATGATTCTCTCCGTCCACTGGTGCATAGCCACAGTGAACAGCGTCTACTCCCTCTCTAGACCTTGCACTGGCATAGGGGATGAGACTAGGACTTTAAAAAAAAGCATAACATAACACCTGCAGTCATCATGATTCCTTGGAGAAAGGCAAAATTTCCAGTGACTCCTATGGGAGCTGGATCAGGCGGCTGGAACACAAAGGGTGTAAACAGCCCTCCCTCTGCTCTGCACCCCCCCTCCCTGGCCACTCCAGGGGTGGCCAGCCCCATGTCTAGCTAAAGATACCCAAAGACTAAGGCCTTGGCTGATGCTGGAGAAGTTTCATGGCCACTCTTCCAGCCTTGCATGTAGGACTCGCCCCTAACTGGTACTGAGCAGGCAATAAATTGATTTATTTCCATGCACCCCTTCTCCTTGTAGCCCCTCCCCTGGCCCATTCTAGACTGTAATCCCTCAGGGCAGGGAGCTGTCTCTCGTCCTAACTGCCCAGCAACATACACATTGCTAATACTATATAAATAACAATAGCAACAGGGTGTTACATACACAGGCAAAGCATACAGCAATACAACATTGTTCAGCCTACCTGTAACTTTTCAATTATATTCCTGTAATCCCAAGCAGGCCCTCCAAGTGCCTCTTTAAAGCGAGGTCCACTGCGGGCAGACATTCTCCAGCCCATGGCTGCTCTCTGGACCATGTTAGAATGGCTCTTCATGAAAAGAGTATTCACCTGGCTGTCCAAATCCACTGGAATGGCAATTCCACGGTTCTTTGCTTTACAAGAAGACAGCATTTAAAACGAGATGAATTAGGATGTTGGGAAAATTGAATACTCTGGCAGTTTAAAACTGAACAGATCTTCTGAAGTTAATGAAACTATTCCAATCTATACCAAGTCCAACATTTTTATTCCTCATAGGCCTGAGTATCACTCTATTGTTAAAAGGGAATTTAAAGTTTTTAAAAAAGAAATTACGGTGATATTAGTAAAGTTACAACAATGATTACTAGGTCAGGTCTTTATGTTGGCTAGGACACTGGAATTATCTCAATCCCCTTTGACAAGGGGAATTTCCAAATACAACACTAGCCACTGGTTTGGCCGTTAAACACACATTTGCCTGTTGCATCTATTTGTGCAAGCATGCTTTGTGCCATGCAATTAACATGGGATGTGATCCCACAAAACATGGTTGTGAAATGCACGTAGCTAATGCTTCCACTTAGCTACCGTTATGCGTACAAGAGCCCACTGTCCTGCTTTTAGTCTGCAGTCCCCCGAGATATCATCTGAATCCCTTACATCAAGGGACAGCTTCTGACCAACAGCTGGTGAGAGGAGACTATTGTGTAGCTGTAAAAACACTCCGAACATTTATAAAACCACCCACGCACCAAGGATGAGATCAACAATTTCAACGCGTGATGGATTTCCATTGATTTAGCTTTATGTCTGGTAACACCTATGGAATCTTTAATTCATCTTGTTTAACATCTCACTTGATGAATGACACCTTTAATACTGCAACTTCATCTTGCTTTCTCCCTAAATAATCTGCTGCAAGCAATCAATTGGAAACTTGGATCTTAGTATCAAATTTGAACTAGTGATCTTCTGGACCAGACTTAGCCTGCTCTCCAACTCCATAGCTCCTACCCATAATGGTATCTATTCAGTTAGACTTCTGTATATGGTTCAAATCCGTAAACAATGCACTGATCTCAAAAAGGAGACTGAAAAACAAATTTAAAATATTTTCAAACTTAAGAAAGTTTTTAATGACTTCTAACACTTCTAAGTAATCAAAATTGAAAATCGAATTTAAAAATAGCAACAAATAAACAAACACATTGTATAAAGCTGTATTGCTGTTCTGTAGCATTTTAATACTAAATTGATTAATCAGTGTGGTAGATTATTAGATGATTTATTTAACAAGTACAACCAGCGCATTGACAGGGGCTGGGAGCCGGTTGGGCTCGCCCCTCCCCCACCATATCATCTACCCAGAGCGGAGGAGAGCCGGCGACTGGAACGTTTTGGGACAATGTTTATTTCTCAATTAAGTGATAAGTATGCAGAATTCCAGCTCAGGCTATATTAAATTTAGCAACCACTGTGCAGGAACACCCATGCTTTTATTCAGATATTATTTGAAGTTAACAACTTCCATCAGTGTCTGGGAAGCAGTCAAGGACTAGGATCGTTCAAAGAGTTGCAGCTAATTAAAACTATCACAAAGAAACCTGAGAAAAAAATGCTCCTTTGTTTTGAACGACTCTTATATGTATAATTCCATTTGTAATTAAGATTCACGTTGATTGTCAAAGGGCATTGTTGAAGTCTGCACTCTAAACAAAGGCTTTGTCTTTTTACTTCCTTGCAGCTTGTAGAAAGTTTATCTTTCATTTGTTCCACATTTCATTATTTAAAACAACATGAAACATATTTTTACATTCTGAAACACCGGCGAACAAATGTGAACATAAATATTTATTTTTAATTTAGGTGTTGTAGGATGCTTCCCTCTTCAGAACATGTCAATCTCCCACAAAGTACACGAATGAAATATTTAAACGCATGTTTGTGTTTTGTGCTCTAGTTTGGAATACTTTTGAAGGCAGACAAGCAACTTATAAAAGTAGGGTCACAGTCAAAATACAAGAGAGCCAGGCCTCAAACCAGTGTCCCTGGGGTTCCCAGGAAGCGTCTAGCACCACAAAGCCACTGCAATATTTATGAGTTTAACTTTGAATCTGAGCCGATGCCCCTCTGTTTCAGCTATGTTACATATCCCCTCCCTTTTGATTGGCCGCCTGTACAAAGGTCCGCCCAGCAGAAAGACGATATTGGGTGGAATAATACTTGGTCGAGTTTGTTTCTTATGCATACAACCCTACTCTCACCCTCGTCTTGCCCACTTCTTAACCTCATTTGCTTTCTCAGACTCACCTGCTTCCCAGTCCTGCCTGATTTTCCAACCCCTCACCTTTCGCCACTGCTTTGCCCTGCTCCTGGTTCCTTTTGGATTGACCTCTCAGCACCTGACCCTCTGGCTCACCGTTGGACACTGTACTCTGGAACACCCTTCTGTTTGGTCAACTAATCACTGGGCCCCTGGCCTGTATCTTCAACTTTGTACCTGGACCTGTTACTTAAACTATCTAGACCAGATCATGCAGCTACCTGTGTTGATCCAAGCTTGCAACTCAAAGCTTGATTCAGCCAGAAACGGAACCAATCCTGCTCTTGATGTTACTGGCACACAAGGATAGGGGAAGGTGCAAACAGCCATTTACTGCTGTGCTTCGTATGTAATTCCAACATTTAAAAAACAAGGTTTTAAATTCATAGTTAAGGCGAATTAATCATTCGTACTATTTTCACATTTCCCCAATCGAATATCACCATATCCTAAGTTGTATACTTTTAACTTATTACCTCACCACATCACATCACTATTTTTCACCCTCTCTATATCCTCCCCTCCTCAAAATTATCACTGCTTCATCTTTAAAGAACATGACAATTCTGTAGTAACCCATATTATACGTTGATTACCCCCCCGCCACCCATACTTACCCCCACCCCAACTAGCCTAACCCCTCCACACACACACCAGCTACAGTGCCCCCGAACCAGAGTCAACCTCCCCCGTAACATAACTCTGATGGCTGTAATTATTTTGACTTTGTTTTTCTTACTCTGCTAATACACTTTATAGTCTCTCAACTCCCCTTCACATGGAAGATATTAATACACCATTGTATATACAATGCTGGGAGAGCTACAACAGGCATGCGCAACTTAACCATTTCTTCTATTTTCTTCAACGTGTCATTTTTGCAATGAGAACTTTTTATTCTACACAAAACTATCAGCAATTCCTTCACCCTTTAACTGTCTGTAACACTTACTTTTTGTTAAGCCCCATAACTAAGGAATCGTCACCTGCAAAATATTTACGTTGTATATACAACGCTCGCTAGGAGAATTACAATACACATGCACAATTTAACAATGTCTTCTATTCTCTTCAACATGTAATTTTTGTGATGAGAACTTTTTATTTAAAGCACCCTTCTCTACACAAAACTATCAGCGATTTCTTCACTCAGAAATTTAATTGTTTATAACATTTACTTTTTGTTAAGATCCCTAACTAAAAATAACTGCCTGCAACAGATATTAGTTGCAACCCCAGAAGTGAAGTGACTCAAAACTCCCATGTTAAAGATAGGTGGGGATTGAATGGAAATGCCTTCTTGACTTAACTAATAAAGGCGCAATCGCGCCTGTATGATTTGCATTTACAGCAAGAATTCCTTTAGTAAACTAGAACAATCAGTGCTTTTCATATTCACAAAATCACATTTGAGTATGTGTTTCCTTTAATGAATTGTCAAATTGAGACTGGCATCCTGGAGAATCTCAATAAGAACTTTCTCACCAGTTAGTTCAATTTTGTCTAGTTCTGATTAATCACTTTGACTTCCGTTAGTTTGATTGCTTTCAGTTCGAGTTTTAGGTTTGTTTTGTTTGAGCCAGTCAAAGCAAGTGGTCAGGGGGCAGTGCAGGTTGACAGCCTTTTAAGCAGGGAGCCACATTTCCCCAGTTGCTACTCATTTAGCCTGCCTCTCCCAGCTGGGTGCAGTATTTGTTTGAGCTGGTAACCACACTAAAGACTAATACAAAGTCCCTGACTGGAAGGAGCCTAAAGAAGGGTGCGTGTGAGAGAGCTTTCCTGAAGCTGCAACACACACAGGACTTTGCTAAACATCATCATTGACCATCACAATCAATCACTGGTTACACAAAACTGGTTACGTAAAAACAAATTCACAGATCAGCTGAGCCGACTTTTCAAATGTGGCTAGAAATCACACTTGAATTCGTACTTGCAGATTTGCAGTTCACTTAATTTGAAGCCTGTGATGGATATTCTTTTCAACATTAGTTAGAACACATGCTCCTCTACACTGAAAACTCCTGTGCAAAGAGGGCAGCACGAGGCTTATGAATGATTTATATCCTACTTAGGCTCAGTCACCAGTGAAGCTGTCAGGCATCCATTATTTTAATAGATGCCCTTCATTTTAAAGGGAATATCTCTTATTTCAGAACTCCACAGCTTCGTAGTGTCCCTTACTTTGAAATTTTGATCTGGTAATCCTTGTCTTCAAAAACTCAAAGGAAGTCTGGAAGGGAGTCTCCTTGACCTCCATCTCCACTAGGAGAGAAGAGTACAGCAAAAACACGGCTGCTGACAGCCTATACAAAATTGTTCAGTGTTGCTGTGTCATTGAGGGCATGGGATAATCCTGCACCTCTAATTGCTGCTCGGCGGTCTCAGGAGGTATCCTGCAGGTAGTGAGCGAGCAGGGGAGTAAGGGAAAGCAAGCATCTTTCACCTGAGGCATAAGACACCTATCATGTGAGGGGAGAGGTGTGTACCAGGAAGAAAGAGGGAAATACTCCTGGATTCTAAGGTCCAGACAGATTGCTATCATGAAAGGAGAGCAAACAAACATCTTCTTCATTCCATGTCTAACTGTCCAGGAACATCCAGGATCTGTCAAAGCCCTTCATTAAAGAAAGCTTTAGCACTCCCTAAACCTTAGTAAGATCACAGCACTGACAGAAATGTTAAAGTAAAAAAAGCTACATGGATGTCAAATGGCTACCTTTCATCTCTAGAGTATTTTTCCAATAGAAAGAAGTGAAAATATCTTATCAGGCCATAAAAGTCTTTTTTTTTTTCTTTTTTCTTTTTTTTTTTGCGCAATTAGGGAACTACACACTGGTGTAATACAATTAAACTTGAACATTTTATCACACTTTAAAGACATGTTTCCAGAGCTCAACACATCCATGCACATCCCACATGCTAGAAGCTAACACATATCAGTTATATCTGGTAAAGCACACCCCTTGCCACATGCTATTGGCCATCCAAGGCACCTAGAGACATGGGCCACAATCCCAAGCCAGATCCGCATGGGTCCCGCACAGCACAATGTGCTCTCGCACGTGTGTGTGTGTGTGTGTGTGTGTGTGTGTGTGTGTGTGCGCGCGCACGCGCGGGCGGGTTGCGCGCAGCACATGTGGGGCCTGGAATCGGCCCCATGGACCTTTGAGAAGGAAAGTTTTGGAGATACTCTATTTCCCATGTGATTATGTTGCACTTTGAATGGCCATTGAATGTCATAGGTGTCCATTAAAACCCATTGCAGCATAATGGCTGTTCAACTAGGTATGCATTCACAACGATGCCACAGACATCAACACCGAACAGATTAGCTTGCATTTAGCCAGTGTTTACTGTTACGTCTAGAAAGATCCAGAGATGCACTTGGGGTCTTGCTGCTCCATGTCCCTTGGAGCTCAAGGAGGATCTTCAAAAAGAGATAGGTCTCTGCAGCTTCAACTAAACTGGAAGCAGGTAAGTTTGTTGGAAGACAAAATAATATGTGAAGCTTGAAACACTTATGAAGTTTTTGCCTGGTGGCCAAGTTTTGGCCTGGTGGCCAAGTGAGGTATTAAGGCTAAAAGAAATTTAGTCATCTACATTTTTGTTGAACTGAAAGATGAGGTACAATCTTACTGTGTTCCTAACTTACTGTGTTCCTAACAGGAGAGGTGGGATGATCTGAAGTTCTTCAGGCAATGCTTACATTCACCTGCCAGCATCATAGCACTGAGCAGAATGCTCGTTTCTTAAACTGAATTTGAAATGGGGCTTGTAAAAGTGCATTACCACACGGATCTTTGATATCCTGGGAAATCTGTGTGTGAACTTTCCACCTGCTGGGAATCATGTCTGAATCCAGGGTTACCTCCCTCCCTCCACACCTTCTCTCTCTCTCTCCTCCCCCCCCCCCCCCCCCCCCCGCCCCCCCTCCCCACACATTCAACATTGCACTCCATTTATTTTCAAACAAAAATCTTTGGTCCCTGTTGTAAATCTATCCAATACACCTTCTGTCTGAGATAGGCAAAATCTTGCCTGAGTTTTTAAACCCTGCTGTGAAACATGAAGGTGCTAACATGAAAGCTGTCAGACTTTCAAGGAAAAAAAGTCAGATAGATATGAGTGTGCTCAAAGATACTTAGCCTAAATCCAACCTGGTCGCTGCAGCTGTTAAGAGAGGGCGACACACAAGACTATCTGATTTGTATTAACAAAGTAATCCTTCTCATCTTATCTCATCTTTTGGACAAGAAGCACAACGTTTATGCTGATGGAGCAGAATATGGGAAAGAGTACAGTATACATTAGTCATTAGGTATTCAATAGTTTATTAGTTCTAGCCAAAGGTCATAACAAAATAAATACTAACATAAAATACAGAATTTAAATTTTGAACAATACAGATAAAAGATAATTTATCACTTCAGGTATATAAAAGTGAAGCATCTGACCTAAGTTTAAAAGCTTCAAGGAGGAACTTGGACACCTGTATTGTAAGAGAAGGGATACAGCCCTGTAATAAAGATATAAGCACCTCATGCCGTGAGCACGATGGAAATTTCAGGAAAATAGAATTTAAATATCTATCCCGAGGATTGTTATACAGATCACACTCAAAAACAATATGGTCAATTCATTCAACTGCTTGGTGACAACAGTATTGACATAATCTCTGCTCAAAGGGGATACCAGACAGCCTACCTTCTGTTACAGCTGAGGGCAGTTGGCCAAATTTCACGAGAATAAACACATGATGGAGGTTCCAAACAGAAAGAAAATTAAGATAAGAACGGTACCAAGACACGGAGTCAAAATCCCTATAGAAAAGGGAAATCTGTTAGGCTGCTATAGCAGCCAACATAGTCTGCTTTTCTTGGGCCATTATCCTATCCTTTATTTGTGAAAAGGCACTTTCAAAGCCTAAAGGGAGCAAACAATCCTTGGAAAACCCTAATTGCAAGAGCAAAGAAACAACCCCTTCCTGTCACGGCCCACTATCTATCATAGACAACACTAAAGCCGCAAAACTATCCTGAGGTACAAAACTGATACTAAGCCAGAATTTAAGAAGATTAATCTTGATCAAGGATGCCACGGGGTGGAGGTGGGTTTCGGCTTGGAGTAAAACTACAGGAGTATTCTGTGGTACGTGCAAAATAGAACACAAAAATCTATTCTGAAGGACCTCAAGTTGATTTAGTAAGGAAAACCCCATACCTAAGAGCCATACAGCATCTGAGCTAATGTCTTGGCATGATATACCAATATACTGGATTAGCCAATATCCCACCCCGTGAATGGTAGAAGTCTAGAATCCCTTTACAGATATTGCTGACTGTGGTCTTAATAGTTTCATAATGAGCAACCCACAAAGCTGATTGGGAAAATGTGACCTCAAGATACTTGTAAGTTTTAACCTGCTCTATGGGACTCAAATGCATAAACCAATTATGCTTTACAGGCTTCTTGGCTATGACTGTCTTTGCAGGGAGCAGTCCTGCGTGGATGTGGCACCTTTAAGGCGGGGGCTAAGTGGGTCAGCCTGAGGGCTGAGTATATGCAGGAGTCAGCCAAGACGGTTGTGCGCATGTACATGGGACTGGCGCTTGGCTATCAGGCCCAGAAATCTGTGGGCCTGCGTGCTCTGGGAAGGGGAGAGTTAAGCCTGAGCCTGTGAGTCCTGAAGGGACTGGGCAAGTCAGCCCATGCCCAGGAGCCGCCTGTGGGTAAGAAACAGGCTGGGCAGTAAAGTGTTGGTGTGGGCAGGACTCTGGCCTTTAAGGCTCAGGAGGGGAAGCCTGGCCACGTCCACTCTACCTGTAAAAGAGGAGAGGCAAGACTTGGAGAAGAGACAGTCTCTGCCTGGATACTGAAGGAGCAACATCTCCCAAGAAAAAGCCTAAAGTGGATCCTTCCCATGCTACGTTCTCCAAGGTGCTAAAGGCTGGAAGAACCAGAGTGGACCCAGATATTGGGAAAGGCTGTGTCCAGGAGGGAGCCTCCTGCCTGGGGAACGCTTGACCAGAGCCTGTGGTCTGAGGCCTGGCTACTATGGACTTGGTGGGGTTTGTTATAGCGACTGTTATTCCAGTGCTTGGGAAAAGACTGTGCTGGGCCTGCAGGGTAGAGACGGATGAGCCGGCAGCTCTGGGACTAAGGGACTGTGTATGTGTCTAATAAACGGACTGTTGATTTGAACCCCTATGGACTGGTGCAGTGTTGTTCCAAGGGTGAACCTCCTTCCCCAAGGGGGGGCGGCGGAATAAAGCCAACTGAGGGCTGAATAGGCATGGCAGTGGGGTGAGCTAATTCCCCGAAAGAGACCCCAGTACCCCGTGTGGCCCTGGAAAGACCCTCTGCTACACCATCACTTTGGTTTTAAGGAAATTGGTCTCCAGAGCTTCCTCAGTACAATAATTCGTAAACCTGCACATCAACCGTCAGAGAAAAGGCATGGATTTTTTAACACGCTCGCATATTTTGTAATTATCTGGTTAAGTAAAAAAATATGGTTAATAGAGGACATCCCCTTCCTAAACCCAGCCTGTTTGCATCCTAGAAAACAATTAGAATCCACCCAATTCTGCAGCCTATTCAGCAATAATTTAGCGTATAGTTTATCACATCCAATAAACTAATTGGGCAATAGTTGGCAGGATCCCCCGGACTACCCTTTTTAAAAGATAGGAACAACTGTAGATCTAGTCCAATCCTTAGGAAGTTTGCCTGATTCATTGATGACAGTGAACAAGGAGGACATAAATTAGTCATTAGGGGCTAGGTTTTCAAAAGAACTCAGTTTCTCTGAATATAAGGGCCATTATATTTACATGCCCATATGATAACAGGGTTCTTTGAAAGCCTTGCTTCAGTCATTGTCCTATCACCACGAGTAGTTTGTGAATAGGCATCCCAAAGTCAATGACACTGTTTGTAAGTAACCAATTTGAGAGTTTTGGTTTTCAATTGTGGCTGCTGAACACCTGGAAATCTTGCCTCCTTTAAGCAAATTCTGCTATGAATTCCACCCCATGTAGAGTTAGTAGGCCAAATCATCTGTGCCTCATTCTCAGGAGGAATTCTGACTAGTCTATGGGACTATTTCTGTCAAGCGAGCAGGATCTCGTCCTTTCATTGGCATTAACTAACGTGACATTGGCCTGCCAGGGCCAGTGCAGAACCCCACCCTTTTGTTTCAGGCCCACCGGATGTGGGCCCTGTTCCAAGCTCGGCACGATTGGTGGCTGGGCCATAAACCTGGACCTGGAATGAACCGAGCCAACAGTCCAGCCCTGCGAGCCGCACAGGCGGGCCAGAGCTGGATGAACCAGGCAGGTGCGTCTGCTTTCACACCCACCCAGCCCATGTCCGGGGTCGCCACAGTGGCCAGCCATGGCTGCCCCATCATGGCGGGAGAGGGGATAGGGTGCCAGCTGCAGTGCAGGGGTGCAGCTGGCCAGCCCTGCATCGCTTCCCATTCTCCCTCCCTGGCTGGATAAGGCCACAGGGACTGTGTGTTCCCACCACTGGAGCTAAGCCAGCCAGGGGTAGTCCCTCCCCCCCTCCAGGTGGGATGACAGCTGCCCATGATGTGAGTTAACACCCATTGTTTTCAGTGGAATACATACAAGACTTTGCAGAAAACTGTCAAACAGCAGCAATGGATTTAGGTGATAGCCCAAACTAAACGGGAATACCCAGCTTCTATGAGAAGATGAATATGGCAAAATCCTTGCTCCCGCAACAACTGTCTTCACTACCCCTCTTTTGTCCTGAATCAATTCTTCTAGGCACGCAAGGGGTGATGCTAGAATTGCAGCGTGCTGAGGTAAAGGGATCTCCTGCTCTGATCACTCTCCATACCCCATGTCTCTCTTCCATTTCCCTGGCCCCTCTTCCCTGCAGATGCCCCACTAGGCTCACTGTTGCTCCTGGACTCTCTGCAGAGGAAGTGAAAAATTAGGAGAGAGAGAGAGAGAGAGAGAGCTGAGCGGGACCAGGAGACCTTGCCACAGTAGCAATACTGGTCTCCTGCTCCATTCTCTCCCACTACCTCTAACAGCTGCCTCAGCCCCATTCAAACACAACAGGTAATTTCAGACGTTACGAAATCACCTTTCACCACAGTGGATCACAGTGGATCCCCTGTGGTGGCGGTGAGTCCATGAACGTCTGTTTGACCCCCACCAGATGTTCACCATGGTGAATCTCTGGCGGCGGTCAAAGCTAACCACTGGAAAGGGGGAAAAGTAATGTCAGTTACCATGCCCCTTTCCGGAATCATGCCCTTAGCCACGGTATGGGATCGGGTGCAGCGGCCTTATTGGCCACTGCGCCCGTCCATCTCCCCAGGGGAGATGGGCGGCTTCATCACTGATGGATGGCTTCATCACTGACCGGGATCCGAGACGGATCCCAGTCCAGATTTCAATGTGTTGGGCCTGGAGGCCCAGCATGTCTGAAATTACCCCTGGATGAAAGAGAGCCAGATAACCAGGCCCCACCGGACTCCAGAGGGCCAAGGGAGCACAGGGGGGCGCGGCTGAGCAGCTGCACATTGCACTACGCAGTCCCGCCCCCTCCCCGAACCCCGGTAGAGATCAAGCCGGCATATCTACAGGACGGACGGCCTGATCACAGACCAGGATCCGAGATGAATTCCGTACCGCAGTCGGGGCCACGATCCGTGATGGGCCAAGGTAACAGATGTTACTTTTGGCCCATCACGGATCATGGTCAAACTAACCATGGTTCTGGGGATGGGGATGGCCTCAACCCCAGAACTGTGGTTAGCTTTGACCCCTGCCAGAGATTCACCGTGGTGAACATCTGGAGGGGCTTAAACAGACCTGCACGGGATTCCACTGTGATTCAGGGTGGTTGACTGTGATCTCGTCACATCTGAAATTACCCCAGATGTGTCATTCATCGGGAGATAGCACTTATCTCCCATAGTGACAGGTTGGGAGGCCCGCCACGCTGAACCCTGGACCGGAATCCATCTCAGCTGCATTGGCTGCTGTGCCTGCCTGTCTTGTCAAGGGTGGGTGACCAGGGGAGCATGGGGGTGTGGGGCCGTGCAGCTGCATGTTGCGCCACACAGCCCCAACCCCTCAGAGACTCCCCAGCGTGATGGAAACTGGCATGTCTAAAGGATGGACGGCTTCATCATTGACCGGGATCTGAGACGGATCCCAGTCCAGATTTCAATGTGTTGGGCCCAGCACGTCTGAAATTACCCCTGGATGAAAGAGAGCCAGATAACCAGGCCCCACCGGACTCCAGAGAGCCAAATTCTGCCTCTGGGTACATCCATGCACAACCAAGTGTTTCCATCCAGGCTGCACATTCATCTGTTGAAGAAGCAGCAAAGGAACTAATCTGAATGGAAGAAAAAGTTAATAGAGACAAAGTTGACAGTGATAGTTTTTATTGGACCAACTCCAGTTGCTGGAGGTATGCAAACATTTGGATTTCACAGAGTCCTTCATTAGGCTATAAGAAATGTAACCCTAGACCTGCCTGATGAAGAACCCCATGAGGTCCGAAAGCTTGCATACCTCCACCAACTGGAGTTGGCCCAATAAAAGATATCACTGTACTACTTTGTCTCTGTTGCCTATATTTGGGACCAACACGGCAACCTTTTTTTCTCTACACAAGAAAAGGTTAGTCTCCTGATTCTCCCAGTAGGTTTAGCTCTCTGCTGCAGAGCTGAATTTATGTGCAAGGATATTAGTGGAAAGCTCTAATTTTTCTCACCTTTGCTTTGACTTATTCAATTAACTGAAAGTTCCTCATCAATCATGATTATTTTTTTTTTGCAATTACAGCAAAAGGTGCCAGATTAAAAAATAAATGGCAACTTGCTAATTAAATGTAATTTTGAAATAATACTAAAGTTTTAATGCATATTTAAAATCTCAAAATGCAGATTGTCAAGCAGCTCAGGAAACCAGCACATTATTTTCTGATTGTGCTATTAAAGCATAGCCCGCCAGTGGCTGCTCCAGGTGGGACTGTGCTAAAGAAGAAGCCACTATGGAGGGTGCAGGGTGAGGCCCTTATTCTACAAACCCAAAGAGAAGGGAGTGGGGCCCATGGCTTTCAGGGTTGCCATATATGCAAATTTTTAGAAGGCTCTTATGTTAAATACAGGTTGCAGAGCTGCATTGGCTCCAATGCAGCCCTACACCCTGTATTTCTCATAAGTGCCCTCTAGAAATTTGCATACATGGCCACCCTAATGGCTTTGTATTAGAGCTCAAACAGAGGAACAGATTTTGTATTACAGGATAGTTTTCACGTTTTCAGACAGCTATCCAACTAGCGTTATTAGTGCCAAAAAGAGGTAACCGAAATACCAATATACAGAATAATTCCTATCCCAAGTGAGATATGGTGGCTGAGTGGTTAAAGCACTCAGCTACATCCCTGAAGGCTGTAGGTTCAAGTCCTGCGAGGTCTCACGCTGGATGGCTACCTCCAGTCCACTCTCCTATAAATGGGTAACTGATCCGTTTGTTAAGGAGATCAAAGATGGTCAGATGTGGTGCTGGCCACATCAATCCCTTGTGCACCAGAAGCCTCAGAAACCAGCGTACCTTAACCATACCAGCCCAATGGGCCATATGGCTCAGGACAGAGTTTGACCTGAAGTTCCAAAAATATCTAAATTCAATATCCAATGGAGGAGCAGGAGCTGAATAGCTGTTATTATTCACTTCATCAGATCTGGATTGAAGCAGGTGAATTCATTTCAGCCCTACTTTGCTGCTGTGGGTAAAGCTAAATTTGATCAGCTTTTGCACTTGAAGGACTGCAAGGGCTACACATGTGGAAGCCAACATGGGGTCTGGCTTCATCAATCACTTTCCTGATGTTAATAAAGTCCAAAATGGATTTCTTTGGAAATTACTAGCCGCCCCCGTAGGAACACCCATGTCAGCTATAAGAAGTGAGCCGGGGCAGAAAGCATGGTCTGAGGTGGCCCATGTGAATTAACTCTAAAGCTCTGGATTAAGATAAGGTTTAGGCAGGGTCCCCAGCTGCTAACAGAGGCAGCTGATGATGCTTTTTTAGATCATTGGTCAGTTACGATAAGGAAATGTCTTAGGGAGATTGGCCTTTCTTTAGAATATCTTCAGCACAAACAGCCCGCTGCTGTTCGTGGGGAAATATTACAGCGGGTGGATGACATTGCCCGACAATTGGAAATCAGAAGGCTAAATCTCTCCCCCCAGATGAGACACTATAACCTATGGGCCCCAGGCTGGGGGCAGGGTGCCAGTTATCTTACTGCCTCAATTTCTGGGAGGGCTAAACAGTTCTACTCGTGTGCCCGGTTTAATGCCTTTCCCTCACTGGTAACTGAGGGGAGGAGACAGGGCATTCCCTTCAACGATCGTCTGTGTCCTTTTGACCAGCTCGCAGCTGCTGCACTGTCATCTATATGATTGCCCTAGGCGGAAATTTTTAGTCCTCTCCTGGAAAGGTATCCTGGCAGATCTGATCTGACATTAACATCTTTGCTACTGGACAATGTCGACCCTGATGCAATTAAAAATATTGCTGCTTTCTTGTTACAAGTTAGCATTCTCAGGAAATCATTTTTGGAGTCCAAATCTCTGAATTTACCTTGTGGATCAGACTGTTAGGCTGTGGGTGTTCTGTTGGCCATAAGCCTTTACTTTCTGCCTCTGTACATTTCTTTTTTCCTTTTCTTCAGAATTGTAACATCTATTTTATAGTTTATAATTGTTTTATATTTTATGTTATCTATTCCTCCTGGGATGGACTTATTTGTACTAACTGCAATGGTCAACGACCACGCAATAAATTTGATTTGATCACTTTCCTACAGTCTTGTGCACCAGTGCAGAGACTGGGGGAAATCTCTGTGTTCTCTTGGACTTGGGAGTTGAGAAGAGCAAACAAGTAAACCTTGCAAAAACCTAACAGGCTATAATTTAAATATCACCATGAAGTATGAAAAATAGGAGATTTGGACTAGCTCACAGCCAGTAGCTTGAAAATAAAGGGTAATTTAGCAGAACTGCTACTCACAATACTTAAAGCCCCTAGACAAACAAAAGTCACCCTGCCTTTAAGCACACAAATTCAGTGACTCTAGCCTAAGACAGGATTAAGAGCTGGGAGCACACAGCTTCTCACGCATCTCTGCATGAATATCATGGAAACTGAGCTCCGTGGCCTAACATTTGTCATTCGGCATTGCCCAGAGCAAGGGGTGATGTGTAAGCTTGTGCTAGCCCAGGAGGAGCTACTGACACTCAAAGACAAGCCATCCCCCCAACTGTTGTTTTGCCTCATTGCTCCCATGGATTAGCTATTTACAACTGCTCTGTTTCTACATTAAATTACCACTGAATCGACTACTCTGGCCAGTAAATAGCCATGGTACCACCCATTTCATACTACCACTAATAATAATAATTTTATTTCTATAACACCCCATCCCCCAGCCAAATGATGCTTGCAGCACTTCACAACATAATATTATAAAACACTGAAAAATCCATTTAAAATGCAAATCCGTTTTAAAACCATTTAAAAGGAGATGGTAAAGAGGAAGGAGAAAATTCATTAAGGAGAACCAGCAGCAGATCCTAAAAGCACTTGGAGAGTAAACAAGTCTTCAGGTGTTTTTCTTTTTTTTTTTTAAAGGTAAGGAGGGAGAAACTGAAAGACATCTGGAAGGAGCAAGTTCCACACTGAGGAGTCTGCTACATCAGAGGCCTGATCACCTACCAACTTAAGGCACAATGGCAGGATCCCCTCATCAGTTTGAGGAGCTGGTCTAGAATATTCCTCAACCATTTCCTCTACTCCTTTCCAAGAGAGGACAAATGGGCAAACAATCCCCACTGACCCTCTTCAGTCCTACAAACAGGCTCAAATGGTGGGAGGGGGCGATTCCTTGAAAAAGATGTTCCCAACACAAGAGGCCAAGGCAGGCTCTGTAGAGACCATGGTTGCAGGATTTAAAGGATTGGTCAGGATTAAACATCCTCATTAACAAAAGCAAGGACCCAATCCTGAAGACATGACTCAGGGAAACATTCCAGCAATTCTTCTCATTGACTTTGCTAATCAAAACTTGTTTAATATATTAATTAATGACCTGGGAAAGGGGGTAAAGAGTGAGGTGATCAAATCTGCAGATGAAACAATGTTATTCTAGATAATTAAGAGCAGGGCAGACTGGGGGGAATTACAGAAGGAATTTGTCTAAGAGGGCAACCAATTGGCAGATGAAATTCAATGTTGACAAGTGCAAAGTGATGCACATGGGGAAAAATAACTAACTATACATACACAATGCTGGATTCTAAATTAGGGATTACCACTCAGGAAAAGGTTCTTTGAGTTACTGTGGACAATTCATTGCAAGCCTCAGTTCAGCGTGTAGCAGTGCTCAAAAAGGCAAACAGAATGTTAGGAATTATTCTGAAATGGACAGAGACTTGTAGCCAGAAAAATGGGCCTGAGCTAATTCAGTCCTTGAATTGCTAAAAGACAGGTCAGTTTAAAATTGTCAGGTTTTGGTGTCATTGGGTGATTTCAGACGTGAGGTGACGAGATCCACAGTGAACCCCGCGGCGGGGCCAAGGCGCCCTGAACGTCTGTTCGGCAGCCGACAGATGTTCACCACGGTGAATACCCGCCCGGGGTCAATTTCAACCACGCTTCCCGGGCTAGTCAAACCAATCCCCATGGACGCGTGGTCAACGATATCCCCACCCGTGATCAACCAAAAGTAACATCTGGACACCAGCCGCCGCCCGGGATCAAAGGAAATCATCCCCAGGCGTGGCCAATGAGCGCAACGTCGCTGCCAGGCAACCGGCGTCAACACACGCAGCGAGGAAGAGGGGGGGGAGGCAGGGGCACCGGTGGTGGTGGTGGTGGACGGGGGGACAGCACAGGAGGGGGGACAGCACAGGAGGGGGGGAGCCGGGGGTCACGCTGAACATGGAGGTGGTGGC
>QEPC01007142.1:576659-594060 GCA_003113815.1 Sphenodon punctatus
TGCTGCTCCGGTTGTGTCACCGGGCCCCCTCTGGGCCGCTCTTCTTCTGCCTGGGTTGCTTGTGTGCCCCGGAGACCCGGGACCTAAGGACAGCCCCAGGGGCCACCCATTCTTGGACCTGCTGTGCTGGACTGCCTCTCCGGACTGCCATTCCTTTGCCCCTCGTTGGTGTGCCTGGACTGCATGTGCCTCCCGGGCCCTTCCCAGCTGGGTCCCTGTGACATCTGGCTGCCCGCTGTGGCATTCACCCGCGCTGCAGGCCCCCCCCTTTCCGGGACTGTGTGTTTGCTGTGGGGGGTGCCCGTGGGGACCGTTCCGCTGGGGGGGGTGCTGTGCCTGCTGCCGGTGCCCTGCCCTCCCGCTGTGCCCCTTCCTCCCCTCTTCCCGATCCCGCATCACACACACACCCTGTGGAGCCCGGCCTGCCATCCCTGGTGTCCGGTCGCCTTTGTCCGCACCCCCCTTCCCTGTCTGTGCTATCCTCCGTGCCTGCGTGCGTGCGTGTGTGCTTGCTGTGTATGGGACCTGGGCGCCTGTTCTCCGTCTCCCTCTCCCCCCTCCCTTCCCGTTTCCCTGGTGTGGGCGTTCCCTTTGGTGCCTTCTGGCTTCTTTTGCCCTCCGGCAGCCACGTCTGTGTCCCGCCCCTGCCTGGGGGATTCTGGGTGTGCTTGCCACGGCAGGGGATTGGCGTAACATCTGTTGCGCTGCCCCGGCCCGTGATCTGGCGGCTTCATTCCCCTCCATGGTCCAGGCCCTGTCACGTCTGTTCGGGGCTTTTTTTGGCCCCGGGGGGTGGTTGATGTCTTCAACCCCCCTCGGGATCCACTGTGGTGAACCGCCAGCCTGTAACGTCTGAAATCACCCATTGGGTGAAAACAGACATGATGCTAACCACCCTTTAACCACCCTTGGTGGTTATTTATGCATGTTGCAGGGCTGTATTGGTGCCCTATGCAGCCCTGAAACATGCATAAATTACCACCAAGGGTGGTTAGCGTCATGTCTGTTTTCACCCATTATTTCTGTACTGAAAGGTTTATTAAAAGTGTTCTTTGGTTTATCTTGTTTATATACTTGTTGGTCGTACGCCCTGACATTTTTTAAAACAAACCATGTCTGGTTGATTCCTTTGTTAAATCCTGTAAATGCTTTAAAACTATTTACTTTAACATAGGGTATTTTCAGACGTTACGAGATCACAGTGAACCACGGTGAATACGCACCTGTGATCAATGTGTCTCGCACATCTGTTTGGCGGCCGCCAGATGTTCGCCACGGTCAATCTGCACAAGGGGTCAATTTGAACCACGCTTCTCGGGCTAGCCGGGGGAACGTCCCGGGAAGCGTGGTCGAAAAGATCCCCAGCAGGGACCAACAAAAAGTAACGTCTGGCCAGTTGCCATGGCCCGGGATCCCCGGCGGGATCCCAGGCCGTGGCGAATCCGGCCCAACGCGGCGGCCGCATTGGCCCTGCCGCCCGCCCATCTCCCCGGAGGGCCGGCGGCGGGGTGCGTGGAGGGGGCGGGGCCGTGCGGCCGCACGTTGCACGGCGCGGCCCTGCCCCCTCCCAGATTCCCCGCCGGGATCCCCCCGGCACGTCTGATATGGCGTGACGGGGTGACCCCGGCGGGGAATGAATGGGTTGTTTCGGTACGGGGCCAAGCGGCCCCGTAACGTCTGAAAACACCCATATATAGGTGGGTTTTTTGACCCCAAGTAGTGGGTGTTTTGTTAAGTGGGCAATGGCTTGACAAAAGAAGCCATAGCCTTTAAAACAGGTAACATATTTTAGCCATGTTGTTTGCTGAAAGCAACCTGGATTAGCTGGGGTGCCCAGGAAGTGCCCAGCTGAGAGAGAGGGATTCCTTATAGAGTCTACTCAGGTCTGAGATTAACTTTTCCATCCTGACTATGGATAAAATCCTTCATAGATTTAAAGTGTTCATGTTTCAGAATAGGCCACGGAATCCATTTTTCTTTCTGTTCCTTTCCTACTACCTATGGCATGCTGTAAACACTGTGGCCTGTCACTGAATATTATCAGTGGTAAACACTCTGTCCTTGGATTGACTTTATTTAGCACTATACTATGTTTAGACTTCATGAAGTTTGGAATGCAGTAAACATGGTGGAAGAAATTATATGTTAATTGCAGCATAACGAGGTCCTCTAGCAGTATTTCACAGTATAGATACTGGTTTCTAATATGGCTCTGTTCACCTGTTTGGATATAATATGTATGTATGGTTCATTATTGTTTACTTGCTGTTTAATAACTTACTTACCATTTGATTATAAGTTTCTTGTTTTAAAAATAATTTACTTATGTTGGTTTCTTACTCTCTTCAACATAATTGGTGGATCTGTTCCCCCTCTACTGAAATTGTCTTTTATTAATATACTTGTCTTTATTCACATTTTAAGCAATAGTAGTCCTTATGTTAGGATCTGTTTTATTGAGACGACAAGATTTAATTTGGCCTTAAGAAAGCAGTTTGCTTTTTAGCAGACTTTGAGAATAATTGGCACAAAGGAATTAGAAGGGACACTGATAACGTTTGTTTCTGGGACGCAAGGTCTTTTTGCAAGTTTGGGTCAAAACAGTTTCTCACAATATTAAAAGAGTTAAAACCATGTAATGCGGCAGTAATATTGATAATAGAGAAACCCGGTCACCCCACGGAAAAGGTGTTTTATTGTTCCAGTCATATCTCAAATGCTAAAATAGGTTTAATTTTTAAACTAAAAAAGGGTTTTAAAGGTTTATTAATAAGGGGTTTAAAGGTAGTATTAAATCAACATATTTAAATGGTTTTAAGGTATTTTAATGAAAGAATTCCGTCAAGATTAGGGACAGTTCTTGAAATCCAGAGGAGAAATTAGAGACTAAAGACATTAAGAATAATGTATATAATTAGTGAATTAAAGTTTATTTCAACATAAAGTTTGGCTTCAAATTATACCTAAATTATACCATTCAGAGGAATAAGTAATTGTTCCTTTGAATTGTGTCTTAATGAGAAACTCAACATCTTATAAATCAGTGTGGCTCTAGAAATTTCTTTCTAAAGTGAGTAGAACCAAGGTACATATAGCATCTGTTCTTTAACAACTTCCTGAAAAGAATCCCTATATGAAATTATGTAGAAGTAATAGAATTTAATAAAACTTCAGTGATGCTAATAGACTCCACTGGGTTTCACAGAGCTCTATTGAGCTAATAGACTCTATTTATTTATTTATTTATTTATTTATTTAATTAATTAATCTATTTATATCCGCCCCTCCTGAAAACAGCTCAGGGCGGCTAACAATTTTAAAACATAAAAACACAATCATATAAAATGTAAAACAATCATAATAATATCAAAACAGGGCTAGGCACACGACAAAATAAATAAGGGTGGAGGGGGATTAAAAAACCCTAACCCACCCTCCCCAAAGGCCTTGGCGAACAGCCAGGTTTTACAAATTCACCAGTATGTTAAAAGGCTTGGGGCCAGGCGAAGTGGGACAAAGATCAGGGCCGGTAAGAGGTTACCAGAGTCTTGGTTCATAGAAGTAAGGAGGGGTTAAGTCAAAATAACCAAGAAGAAGATATGGTTGTGGAGACCTAGAAACAAAAAACATCTTTCTTTTGTGTCATCACTTGGCAAGAGGCAAACATCATACTGATTGGAGAAAAACCAGGTTCCCCCTGACCTGCTGGCCACTGATTGGAGGAACACCTGGCAGCCATATTGAAAGACTCTCAAAAATCCTATAAGACTGGCAGCATATTGTTGACATAAGGAAGAAGGAGAGGAAGACACTTGCTTGCTAACCAACATGCTGCTGGGCCAAGTCACATGTGGGACTTAGTTTTTTCTGTCCCAACTCTTTTTCTTTTATTTTCCAATCTTTGCATTTACTACTTTTTCCTAAGGCTTTTATTTTTCATTTTTAACGCCACTTTTCATTTTGAAAGCTACTTTAAGGCTACTTTTCTCTTTTTCTCTCATCATTATTTTAATTTTTACATTTTATTTTCATTTTAACTTTATTTTTCTCATTTTTCACTCTTTTCAAGCCATTTCTCTTTTTGCCTTAAAGTTAGTTTTCTTTTAATTTCTTTTCCCATTTTTCAAAGGCAATTCTTATTTTTCTTTAAGGTTTTGTCCCCAGGTGCAGACTTGACTTGACTTTTCTCTTAGGGAAGCACCAGATAGATAAACCTGTTTCTTTTCCATTTTTAACTCTGTCGGGTGGACAGAGTTCCCCCAAGTGCTTTTCCCTCCCTTTTTGGAGCTTCCATGCTCCTCAACCTCTGAATAAATGTTGGCTTCTACTTTTCTTTATCTTTTATTTTATTTTTACTATTTTGCTTTAATTCTTATCAAGTCTCCAGCATAGCAGCAAGTTAACATCTTATCTTCCTCAACAGGACCCCACAGACCCTGGACATCTTTTTATGGGACCTGCAATATCTGTGTAGTGAGATATATTCTCCAAGAATATATATATTTGTAATCAATAACTTTTTTGTAGGCTTCCGTAGTACTTTTATACTAGTGCTACAATAAATTGTAGTATTTATTTTAGTCATAATAATTGTCTACTGTGACTTTTTGGTGAGGAAACTTAAGCTTTCCTACGGAGATCCCTGACCCCATGGTGGAGCTAATTCCTTGGAGAATATCTCAGGATAACAGAATAAAGCAAAACAATACCAAAATGCCGCTATATAAATCTATGGAGCCACACCTGTTCAACGTGTATATGCAGCTGCTCGGCGAGGTGATTAGGGGGTTCAGTGTATGGTGTTGTCAATATGCTGATGACACACAACTGTACCTCTCTTTTTCAACAGATCCAGACCTGGCAGTTTCGGTGCTTACTTGGTGCCTGGCGGCTGTGAGGGATTGGATGAGGGCTAATCGATTACAGCTGAATCCTGACAAGATGGAGGTGATGTTAGTGGGTAAGGCAATGGAATTGGTGGCCCCCATCATTGATGGGTCTGTCCTCCATTGACCTCCTAGGTATAGAGTCTAGGGGTGCTCCTTGATGCGCAACTCCGCCTGGAACTCCCTTCTGGTGGGGGCCCAGTTGGCCCCGGACCTCCCCTCTTTTTTGAAAAGTTGCAAGACCTGGCTGTTCTGCCAGGTGTTTGGCGGGGGGGAGGGGTGATGTGTGGGGGGTAGGAAGCAGTTGTTTTATCTGTTTTCTCCTTATAATGTGTTTTAACAGTTTTAATTGTTTTTATTGTTGTATGCCGTCCTGACGGGGTAATACGTTTCTGAAATAAATAAATAAATATTGAGTGCAGTTTTGGTTGCCTCATCTCAAAAAAGATATAGTAGAACTGGAAATGGTTCAGAAAGGGGCAACAAAAATGAGGCTCTTCTTGGAGAAGAGACAACAGAGGGGGGAAACAATAAAGGTTTATAAAATTATGAGCAGCATGGAACAAGTAAATAGGGAGCTGTTATTTACCTCTCAAATAATACTAGAACTAGGGGACACTCCATGAAACTAACTGGCAGTAGATTTAAAACAAACAAAAGGAAGTACTTTTTCACTCAATTATCTTGTGGAGCTTGTTGTCAGAGGATGTTGTGAAGGGCAGTAGCATAGATGGGTTTAAACAAGGACTGGATACATTCTTGGAGGATAGGTTCATAAAAGATATTAGCTGAGTAGGTGAGGGGACACAACCTCTGAGTAGCAGGACTGGGAGTGAACAGCAGGAAATGTTGATCACTCCATTATAACCTGTTAGATACTTCTCTGTCGCGACTGAGAGAATCCACTGTCAAGCACAGGATGTTGGGTGGGATGGACCATTGGTCTGACCCAGGATGGTACCACTTATGTTCTTCATTACAGGATTGGCCCGAGTTCATATCAGGTTATACTGTGTCCTCAACATTTTTAGTTTAGCCCATTTCTTTGACTGGACAATTTTTGTCTTTGCTTGGTTAAGATCTATCAAGTTTTCTTCCTCCACAAGTTGGTAGGTCAAGAGGGGAATAGCATCTTGACTCTACTCCTCCAATTTGCTGGCTTGGAATGAGCAGGAAAGTAAGCTGTGCCTTTCCAATGACTCTCTTTTCTTACTTTTCCTCCAGAGCAAGGAAACAGCGGAGAACTGATTGGGCCTATGATCCCCCCTTTTCTCACTTCCCTTGTCCATCCTATATTGCAAGCACCTCAGGGCAGAAATTCATTTCCAGTCATGGCTGCTCAGCACCAGACACATTGCTGGTGCTATAAAAATAATGAATATAAGAAGAATTAGTTAATGTGACGAAAGGCTTCAAGGGCTATGCCCTAAAAAGTAAAACTGAAGAGGCAGTGATATATGGAGCAGCATAAAAAGTTAGAAAAAAATTGTTGAGGTTCTGTGGCCAGACAGATAAATAAATGAAATCTGTTTGCACAACACACACATTACTTAAGTTTAGGCTAACTGCTAAGAATTAATTAGCTGATCTAAAATTAAATCAAATATAGTACTGCCCCAGTATAACGAACCCCTTAAGACCAGAGTAAAACCTCTCTCCCTTTGTTATGCTGAGGTTATACTCTTATACATAAAATGGCTGCTGCACATGCACAAAATGGTTGCCCTTTTCCAAAATGGCAGCAACACTGCTACCGCCATTTTTGAAAAGGGCTGCATATGTGTAAAACGGCTGGTGGCCATTCTGCATATTTGCAATCTGGACCAGGGAGCTTGGCAGCACGCACCAGAAAGGGAGCCTGCCATGAGGCCCACAGCAGCTGGCAGAGCTTCAATCAAGTTCTCACAGGCCAGCAAGTACCATTTCAGGGCCCTGAGGAATGGGGAGGTGGGACTCACTGCCCCAAGAGGGACAATGGGTGGGAGGTGGATCGGTTTCCAATTGGCCTCAATGGGATCGGAATCCAAATCTGAATCTGTAATTAAACCAGGAATTACAGATCCGAATCCAGAAGGGATCCAAATCCATAATTCAGTTCATATACCCATCCCTGGTAGGTACAATAGCACCAAAATGAAGTAACCAAAATACCTAAATGATTTAAAAGAAAATAACAAAAATCGATATCTGGCAAAGTGGGACTGAAAGTCTGCTTCGTCAGTTCCAGAGTAAAACAAGAGAATTTATTGGATACCGTATTCACTGCAGGTATGCATTTCAGCCCTATTTCTTGCCTCCTTTGACAGCTGTGGCCTTAGAATGAACACTAGGCCCAAATGATTCGGATTTGCTCAAGTCTGATAAATCTTAAAACCATTTCATTGTGAATTCATTGTGTAAGCTGCTGCTGCCGTCCTCCTCCTGGTCCCTTTTCTGGGACCAAATTTTAACTTCAACAGATTCTTCCACAGTGCATTATCACTGGCTTAAACACACCATTTAATTAACAGGATTAATCTGAATGCATGTACAAGTGTGGTTGGGCAACATATTTCTACTATTAAATTTGGACAATTTAAAAAAAATTATTATTATTATTATTATTATTAAATCAATCATCAGGATGCTGCCACCATAGAAACAATGATTCAGCCCAAAATTAGTTTTGTTTTAAGGTAGAGAACAGAAGCTAACTAAAGCTTGGCACCTACCCACTTCAGCCAGAGTTTTGATGCATGACTCCACTGAGGCTTTCTGTGTTGGGTTTGGCCAAGTACAGTTGTATATTCTAAAAGCAGACTGCAGCAGTTGAATAAAAACTGGCTGATGTGTCTGTGAATGGAAAGGAAAACAAGTTGTTTTACACTTTAAAATTCCCTGAGAATTGCCCTGTGTTTTGACACAGAATACATACATGATTGTTATCCTGTGTTGTCAAAATACAATTCTTTAGTCTTCAGTACAAGAAAGAATAAAAATCAGTTTTGACATTATTATTTAGCATTAAACCACGTAGGAATAAATTGACAAAAGCTTCTCAGTGACTTAGGAACCTGACTTCCAAAATTGACTTGCGTACATAGGATCCAGTAGGAATTGTGCTCCTCAGTGCCCAAGCCACATATGAAAATGGGAGTTATAATGGCACAATTGTCATAGCACGGGGGTGGGGTGAGGAAGACTGGAAGGGAAGAACCTTTTCCTTTTGATAGACCATGTTGGAAATTAATACAAACTCCACAGGCTGGAGAAGGAAGAGGATGGTACAGATCATGCATCTATGCCACAAGTTGCCAAAGTTCCCAAACCCAAAAATGTTATACACCTGAAAGTCACAAGACACTCCTTCATGCATGACACACACGCACCTCTCCTGTTTTGCAATTAACTAGCAAAGCCAGAGCTCTACAATCCTGGCAGCTGAGACTCTGAGGAGCAGCTGTCATTAAGCTGCTAAGACGTGGATACAATGACATAAAACACAGAACCATTAAGGCAGGGCAGGGCTCAGTACCACTCCTGATCTATGCCATGAATCCATCCCCTGTCCTTGATGGTATACCCTCATCTCTGCTCCCTTCTCCCAAGTTCATTCTTTCAGTGCTTGCTTGAAGGTAGGAACTGCACCCATGGCCAGACTCAGGAACTTGGAAGGGGCCAAATGAAAAAACAGCCATGGGCTGGATTGGCCTACAAGTTAGGAGGTTCCTCGCCCCCGTCCTAGCACTACCCAACACTAACCCTCACTGATGGCACAAGTCTGATTGAAGTTAGTGGGACTCATACTAGTGCTAAGGCTAAGTCTATCACTGGCACTAAACAGCAGCAGGATCACACTACCAAGATCCTATTTCATGCAGGTGGTTTTGAACATTTATACCCAAAGTTCTTATTTGGGTAGAATTTCCACTGACTCCCAGTAAAGTGACAGAAACTAATAGACCTCCATATAGTTGGGAGGGTCTATCCTTTCTGTGATCAGGACCATCAGAGTAAAACTTGTCAATAGTAAATTCCTAGCAAGAATTATCTGAGGAGCTCCCTTCGCCGCCAAAATGGCAGCGACGGGTCATTGTCGCGCCCCCGCTCCCTGCCAGGGAAGGAGACACGGGAATTGTGGCCGTTGGCGAAGGGCTAGTTAGAAAGCCCTTCGCCTGAGCTGAGGTTGCTGGGCAACCGTTCTGCAAGTGAGGCCGCGCGTGCGCGCCTCATTGAACATTGAGGACTCCGCCCCCGATAGAAGGGGCGGTCCTCTGTGAAGCCGCGTGGCGGCAGTCGGATCGGGCCTGCGGAGAGTCAGCCCACCCACCTCCCTCTAGCACTGTGGTTAGAACTGGTTGCCATTAAGGGACCGAGGAGGAATTTTTACGATAACCTTTCAGGGTCGTTTTTTCGCCTCCTCAACAGTGCAGAGTAGGCTAAATAGGTCTGACTAATTTGACTCAATTTGATTGACCAATTATAATCAGAAATATTGAATGATAACCGGAAACGGTTTATAAATAGGGTAATTTGTTTATTAGCAACATTTTGAGTTGCAATGAGTTTTAATGAGGCAAACAATTGGTTGGATGAAAGGGTCGAGATTGTCGCATTCGGCGGGGGTTCAGTATGCCATGATAGGTTTTTAATAGGGAGGTTTAAAAAGTAGTATGAGTCATCTCCTTAAGAGATGGGGAGATGATACACGGTGTAATGCAGGCACGGCATGCACTGTGATCAGGTTCCCTGGGAGTGGCCTCTTAACAGGATCCGCAGGGACATGCGCTGTCTTCGGACCTGGAGAGACGCTTCACTCCTTACTTACGCCCGTAGTTGGGCTGTTCCCCCTCCTTCGGCCTTGCCCTGTCGAAGGAAGGGATGTTAATGGTTTAGGATACTGCTACCGGAGTGCACATCCGGGCAGTACCCCAGTTAATATTTTAGATTAGTCAGCATGGCATACTGTACCCAAATTGCATTGAGCAATCCCCAGCTGCCTTTTCTTGCTCTGATTTGAATAAAGAATGCGGCCTGTTTAAAACCAATGAAATGTGTCTGTGTCTGATTGGGGGGTGCGTCGACAAGTACAAATGAGGTGGGAGAAAAACTGTAAGGAGAGAGAGAGTTGTAGTATTTACATCCAGTAAGTGGAAGGAAATTTGTTGATGGTACCAACTACGTATTTGTCACACAGTCCTTTAATCTTACCTGGAGATTAGTGCTGTTATCTGAAAATGGAGAATTGAAGAAGGCACCCACAATGTTCATTACTGGCTCAGTGACATACTTCTCCAGAGATACATCTGCGTGTTTTCTATCTGTAGTCGTGTTGCAAACCTACAACAAACAACAGAACAGGAGTGAAGTTCTTTTTCACCTAAGACTTTAAGCATTTGAAGTAAAAGCACATAATTTTAAAGATAAAAAAGCACTGTAATTGTGCTTTTTCTTAAAAGCTGTTTTCCACATTAAGTACGTAAGATCAGGACAATTATCTTCCGGTTAAGTTTCATTTTACTTTGAGTGATAATCTTCTCTAGTCCTTGGCCTGATCCTAAACCTATCCTGAACTTCACCTTGATTGGTTACCATTTTCCCACTTGAAATGAGAGTTTGCTAGGTAGCAGATAATATCGGATAGCTATGCAAATATCTGAATAATTGCCGTAACCAAAATAGGTATTATTCACATATCTATTCATTCAGGTATTCCATTTTGGTTGCTTCATTTATTTCAGTTTAGTTATTAATTTATTTTATTTCAGCTGACATGCATGAGCAATAGCACTCATCATGCCAAAATGAAGTAAGTCGGATAGCTGAAATACCCAAATAGCTGAAATAACGTGGAGTTTCAATCAAGCCCCGCAAGGCCAAAAAGTACACTCCAGGGCTGCAGGAGGCTGAGGAAGGGCAGACCCACTGTCCCAGGAGCGAGTGCAACAGATCAGAGCACAGATCAGTTCCAGAGTTCAATGGGAAAATTTCCCATTGATTTCAATGGGATCCAAATCTGAATCCGTAACTAATCCAGAAATTACAGATCCAGATCTGTAATTCATTCTGGATGCCCATCCCTAGTTCATATCAGCTCTCTGGGATAGCATTGGTCATTTCCCTAGGAGGCCACTTCACATGCTGCCATGAAAACCACAACAGAATCAGGCTTGAGTTCTGGAAGAGAAAAGGAACTTTCTTTCCCCCAATGGAAATGAGTTGAAGGGGATATAAATTTACTGTATTAATAAAATCTGGAAGCTCCTGTACAACACTGAATCATCGCTTTCTCTCTTTCATAGTCACCAGGTTGGATGGCCTGAGAAAGATGGAAGTCATTTGGTGGAAAGGTGGTAAAAAAAAAAAAAAGAGAGAGAGAGACCATGACGAACTGCTCATTCATATGAATGAAAACCAAATTTCTTCACTTCCACTTCAGTCATCCAAGACCAATAGCATCTTGCCAAAACTGTCAGACTCCAGCTCATTTTGCCAGGGGAGCCACTCAGGTTCCTCATGTCACAGTGGGCCAGGGGTGGTGTACTGGATAAGGTACTAGACATGGACCTTGGAGATCAGGGTTCAAGTCTCACCCTAGCCACTGCACTCACTGGGTGGTCTTGGGAAAGTCTTAGCCTCAGTTCCCCATCTGTAAAATGGGAATGTGTGTGTGTGTCTGTCTTTCTCTGAGTGTTTCCCTCATCCTTGTGCGTCTTAGATTGCAAGCCCACTGGACAGCAATCTGTGACTGAAAAATGCTGTGTATGTACACCTAGTAGCACTATAGAAATGATAAGTAGTAGCAGTTAACAGTGAGGCATAAGAGACACATGAAAATAAATGGAGAATAGCAAGAAGAGAACAGTGATGTAAGGGACAGAGCAGGCAGTTTACAGAAAACCACTTGTCAGGTCAATCAGATGGCCGCAGAAGAACACTGAAGGATTCCACTTCAGCAAAACCTCCAGGAAGACAAGAAAATTCACCATGCATTTCTACGGCAAAACACTGAGAATTCTTTTTTTCCTTTTCTTTTTGGAGGGAGGAAGGAGCCTTTTGATTAAACTAATCGCTTGTTAAAAAAAAATAACTTTGGGAAAGTGAAGATGGAAACCCATTCTGCAAGCGTCCACAAACCACACTACTACAGGAAGCCCAGGCTAAAGCAAGATACAAGCAAAATACCTTTCCAGTAGCCACAACGGCTTTGAAAGAAGCGTTTTTAACAGTATTTGAAAAGTAGAGGAGGAACAAACAACAACAGAGGGTTAAATTCTGCTCTCATCTACACCCATTTTTGTATTTGCATTTTGAAATGTGTAAGAGCAATCAGTCATGAGCTTTGTGTGTTGTTTATTCTTCCTGATGGGCAGTATAGGGTTTATAGACAAAGTTTGATATGCCAGGAAACGGGCAAAGTTGCAAGTTTCCCTAGAGATGTGTAATTTCTCCCATAGCACAAGTACAGGGTGTATGAAGATTCTCTTACTTATCAAAACTTTCTGAAAAGATCACAAAACTAAAACCTCTTGATCTTCTTCTGCCCTAAATTAATCTGCATGCCAATTTTTACTGGAACCAGTAGCTCTGAGGCTTGGTGCTAGCAATTCCAGTTGGAAGACGGGGAGCTCCATGGTGCTGGCATGGTGAATTTACAAACTGCCAAAACTAAATTGCAAAACGCTTTTAAGATTGGCCCTCATCTCAAAAAGCAAGGTGGAAAATCAGCAGGGGACTCCACCCTTTTTCAATGGAGAGCTAAAAACAACACCCTTCAGCTAACAGTGTGGGTCGCCTCTAGCACTTCCACTGCTTCCCATTTTTGTCCTGCAACTCTTAGGGAAGGAAAGGTCGTTTCTTAAGAGAGAGAAAATTGAAAATACACTAAATTAAGCTGAGACCTGTGAAAGAGTTTCAAAAACCCTGGAAAAGCACTAAGATCATGGTTCATGAATTAATGCTTTAAATATTTTGCAAAGAAACCAAGGCATGACTTTACAACTGTCAAAAGCCAGCTCTCTCTCTAACCTTCCTAACAGTGCAGCTGCTTCCTTAGAGATGGGGTCACAGACAGAAGGGGGAAGTGTTTGCTTGAACTACACACTCCTTGCCTAGTGCACAATTCACACAACTTAAGTCAGGGGCAAGAAGAAATAGGTTGGCCCATGCCATTAATCTAAATGTGAGACAAACAGATCTATCTGCTCAGGTGCAGATGCACTTGACAACCCCAGGTATGATCCCCCTCACATCCACCTTATGATACACTTTGGTTCTGAAGGGATGTTGCACTAAAAGATCGAAACATTTCTTTATTTGAGCTTGACACTGACAACAAAATTGCTAACTCTCTCAAAAAGAAAAAGGAAGGAATTCAGCTTGAGGAGAATCCTGTCCATCTTCCACCTTAATGCTCTCAAATAACAGAGGCCCTTTTTACACGGGCTGCAGTGTGGGGTGGGGGTGGGGGCTGTGAGTCCTGCGGTCCATGTGCACTGGGTGGGCGGAGGGTGTAGACAGACACACACCCATCTACACCCACCCTGACCCATCCCCATGCACGGAGGCACCTCAGTTTTTGCCGGTGCCTCTGTGCGCGGGGATGGGTGTGCATGTGTGCGCGTGGGAGTGGCACCCACGCATGAACACCCAGATTTCTGCATGTTCATGCGTGGGTGTCACCTGTGTAAAAAGGGCCAGAGACTCAGAGCTCCCAGACTTGTGCTGACAGGGAGTCATGGGAGCCAAAAGAAAAGTACTCTTCCCCACCCCCCTTCCTCCTCAATAGCAGTTCTTTTAGCTCACTGGAACACAGAGGATCAAAGGGCTCCCTCTCTAAATGCTTTGAAAGCTATTCTAACATCCTTTCATGAAGCTAACAGCCTTCTAACCGCCCTGATAGCTACATAAAGCTGATGTATTTGCAACATGCGGACAGTGCCTCAGCTCAGGAAAAAAACAAACGGATCTGAACAAACACACTCAATAATCTAGAAGACTTGGCTACCCAGAGGGCCTGCTGGCTGCTGCAGAGTGGAATAGAAGAGAGCACTTCTGACATATTCCTTTAGTCAAGGGGCAAAAGAAAAGGAGCTGCTAACCAGGAAATGAAAAGGACTAATTAGACAGCTACCCAGAGGGCTTTGCAGGAGAGCAAACTAAAGTGCACCTTTTCAATTCTTATTCAGAAAAAAAAGGAGGGGAAAGAAGAATAAAGGAGCTGTCTGTCAGTGGGCCAGGTGGCATGCTCACTACATTATGCACACCCACAATTCACTTCTCCAGGCACAGAGTCAGTTTTCGCTGATTGGAGGTCACAAGTGAAAATGAGGGGGGGTGGTCTAAAGCATCACAAAATGCAAGCACGATCCAGCATGACCGGTGGCCTCGGCCGATTTGTGGCTGTTGCTGTTGGAGGGACAGAACTGTGCCATCGAAGGGTCATCAGGCAAGAGAGAATGCTGCTGGCCTAAATTAGAGACGTTAAACCCAGAACACCCTCCAAGCAGGATGCTGAGCTTCATTTCCAGATGAGCCTGGATTGTCCAGAAGGGAAGAGCTTCAGAAGTAAGGTAGAGAGAATCTGTGCAGGGCTGGCAGAAGTCTTGTTACTGAAGGAAATGGCTTTCACCAAAAACGAAACATACAATGACATCCCTGTATTAATCCGTTCCCTGAAGAACTTTACGGGATCATATTATTTTCTTCTGTTAGGTTTCAAAGAAACTATTTTGAGATGCACTACTACTTTGGCCTTATTTGGCCTATGGCCTTAAATAAACTCATACTCATCGTACTCGTACTACTTTGGTGTAAACAAGGCAGAACTAAATTAGGTTTTCTGATCAGAGGAGAAGGACATGAGCTATGCGAATTTAGCTGCACACGTGTAGTGAGTGGCTGTCTGCTAATCTTGGTTTATATCATCAAAGATTGATCCCCAAATCGTCATGCCCCAGCTGAGGTGATGAAGCAACCCCATTGGCTGCCATTCAGGCTGCATTCTCACTCTGTAGGTGAAGCACTGTGGAACAAGAAAGGGGCAGCACATCACACACGCTGGGAGAGGGCACACGAGCTGCAGCAGACCAATCCTGATGCAGTCTCATGGTGGGCAGTCGCCAGCACAACGCTCTGGGGCCAGGATACATAAGCAACCCCCTCGTGCAAGGAAGCTGGATGGTCAGGCTGCTCTCAGAGCTCCTGCCCCGGCTAGGGCACGCTACAACACTGGCCACGTGAGTGGGCGCCCAGACCTGCCCCGCCTTCCTCCTCCGGCCTGACCGAGATCCCGCACCCAGCCATGGCATGGCCACGGACAATGGGCAACAATGCCCACCGTTCAAGGCCCTGCAGCGGTGCTCCCCATGTGGCAGGGCAAATGCAGCCCCTCCACATGAGTAGCCCCACCTTGGCCAGTCTTACCCTAGCTTGGGTAAGGCTGCTCTATGCATGTAGTAGCCAGTTGGGCGCCAACCACATGATGCACTGAAACATGTGGCCAACTGCCCAGGGAGGGGTAAGGCTACCCAAGGCATGGTAGCCTCCCCTGCCAATCTCGTCTGGTTACACCCAGTGTGGCATGCACGCTTCTCCATATGTTCTGACTGGTAAACTTTAAGTTTCTTAAATGTACAGCATCCCCCAAGTACTCTGCCTCCTGGGCTTTTGCTGAGCAGAGTCTGCCAGTCCAGCTGGACCAGATGATCATAACAGTTCCTTCTGAATGTAAAAATCTATCAATCAAGTGTGTGATTTGGTAAATGTCACCTACAATGACCCCAAACCCATTCAGAATAGGAAACAATAATGTCTTCAGGAGTGAATGCTGAAAGAGGTAATAAGAACCAACAATGCTACAGAGTCTTACTCTGTAGACTGTTATGCAGTGTCAATTAGGAGGACTTGTAAAGGTGGCTTGCTATGCCTCCTTTAGAACTGTTGTGTCAAAAAGCTACTTGGGAGAAAAACAGAGAACAAACACAGCAGGATATAAAGTCATACTTGAATTTCTGGATAAGTCAAATTAATTTGTTTTTCCAGCTGCAGGTCTATGGGGATGTTTTGCTTGAACGCACCCTGCTAAAACATCAGGACCTTCGAGTATATGAATGATTTCTTGGTATTATATGGTTAAAATAATGTAGTATTATATGCATCGTCAGAGCGAGACTTCATGTCAGGCAGACCACAGATGGGCATTAGGGAACATCAATTCTCAGTGTCGCCAGACATGCAAACCCGTGTGTGTGTGTGTGTGTGTGTGTGTGTGCGCGCGTGCGCGTGTATATTCATGCGTGCATGCGTGTGTGTGAGAGAGAATTTATTTTATTTATCTATTTATCTTAAAATTTATATGCCACCCCCTCCTGCCTCAGGCATCTCAGGGCGGCTCACAACATCTTAAAAATATTTTAAAACATTAAAATAAACAATAATGATTACAATTTTAAAAAACCCAATATAAAACCCCATCCCCCCCTACCCTAACCCAACCCACCCACTCCATCTCCCTCTGGAAAGGCCTGGCGGAACAGACGGGTCTTACATTGTCTGCAGAAAGAGGGGAGGCCGGCAACCAAATGGATCTCCGACAGGAGGGAGTTCCACAGCCGCGGCGCAGCCACAGAGAACGCCCTCCTCATAGTGGACTCCCGGGAAACCCAGGGGACCTTGGGGAGGGCGCCCCCAGCCGACTGCAAGGATCACTCCAGGACCCGGAGGGTGAGGCGGTCCTGCAGATAGGCAGAGCCCAAACCGTTTAGGGCTTTAAAGGTCAACACCAACACCTTGAATTGGGCCCGGAAACCTACCGGCAGTCAGTGCAGAGAGTGAAGCACCGGTGTAATATGCTCACATTGGCCTGTCCCCGTCAAGAGATGGGCCACCACATTCTGCACCAGCTGCAGCTTCCAAACCAGCACGAAGGGTAGCCCCACGTAGAGCGCGCTGCAGTAATCCAGTCTCGAGGTAATAAAAGCATGGATGACTGTGGCCAGATCCAAGTCAGAGACATACGGCCTAAGCCGACGCACCAGATGTAACTAGTGAAATGCTTCCTTCACCACAGCCGCCACCTGGCCATCAAGGCAGAGCTGTGGGTCCAGGAGCACCCCCAGACTCCGGACCTGCGAAACCAGGGGAGGGCGGACCCAATCAATGATGGAGGCCACTATTCCCTCAGCCCTCCCCACAACCAACACCTCCGTCTTGTCAGGATTTAGCCTCAGACGGCTTGCCCCCATCCAATCCCCCACAGCAGACAAACACCAGGCAAGCATCGAGACTGCCGGGCCTGAGTCGGAGGAAAATGAGAGATAGAGCTGGATGTCATCAGCATATTGATGACATCTCACTCCATACTCTGTAACAACCTCTCCCAGAGGCTGCATGTACACATTGAACAAGAGAGGGGATAAGATGGAACCTTGCGGTACTCCACACGTGAGGCCCCGGGGGGAAGATGAAAACTCCCCCAGCACCACACGCTGGGTTCTCCTAGCCAGGAAAGAGCAGAACCATTCAAGAACAGTCCC
>QEPC01007142.1:597234-611987 GCA_003113815.1 Sphenodon punctatus
TGGATGTGGCTGAGCAGACTGAAGCTCAACCCCGATAAGATGGAGGTGATGTTGGTTGGGAGAGCGAAGGAGGTAGTGGCCCCCCTGTTTGGGGGGGTTTGCCCTCCTATAGCTCAGCAGGTTCAGAGTCTGCGGGTGATACTGGACGCAGATCTCCGCCTGGAGCGGCAGGGGGAGGCAGTCGCTAAGGCTGCCTTCCGCCAGCTGTATCTGGTGCGTAGGCTGCATCCGTTCGTCTCCGGCCCGGACCTGGCCTCCCTCATCCATGCCTTCGTCACCTCGAGGCTAGACTACTGTAACGCGCTCTACGTGGGGCTTCCCTTGTTCTTGGTCCGGAGGCTGCAGCTAGTGCAGAATGTGGCGGCTCGTCTCCTTACGGGGACGGGCCGTCGAGAGCATATTACACCTGTGTTACAAGTTCTGCACTGGTTGTCAATAGCGTGCCGAACCAGGTTCAGGGTTTTGGTGTTGATCTATAAAGCCCTACACGGTCTGGGCCCCTCATACCTCAGGGACCGCCTCGCCCTCCGCGCCCCAGAGTGGCTCCTTCGGTCTGCCGGGGGTGCCTTCTTAGAGGTCCCCCGTGTTAAACGGGGGGCCACAATGGAGAGGGCATTCTCGGTGGCCGGGCCGCGCCTCTGGAACTCCCTTCTGGAGGAAGCTTGTCTGGCCCCTAGCCTGTTGACATTCCGGCAGAGTTGTAAAACCTGGCTGTTTGCCCAGGCCTTTGGGGAGGGTGGGGGGAAGGGGGAGGGTTTTTTAGCTCCCCCACCTGATTTGTGATATTTATGATATTTTAGCCCTGTTTTAACATTTGGTTGTTATTATGAAATGTTTTAAATTGTTTTTATTGTATTTTAATTGTTGGAAGCCACCCCGGGCTGCTTTGCAGAAGGAGCGGGGTATACATTTATTAAATAAATAAATAAATAAATAACCTGGACGAAAGCCCGACTGTGAGGGATCGAGAAAATTAACCCGGTCCAAATGTCCCTGAATCTGTCGAGCCACCACCCATTCAATAACCTTCCCTAAAAACGGAAGGTTAGAGACTGGCTGATAACTGGCAGGGGCGTCAATGTCCAAAGATGGCTTCTTGAGCAGGGGCTGCAACACCGCCTCCTTAAGAGTCTGGCACCCCGCCCCCAAGGGAGGTGTTGACTATACCCACCAGCAGTGGCCCCAGTGTCTCCCGGCTAGCCTTGAGAATGAGAATGAATTCTTACTCTGGGAGTCTCAAACAGGCTGCAAAGGGAATGAGCACCAGGTTTCCCTGTCTCCAGCGTACCCAAGACTCCCAGAGCCAAAACTGACAGAATTTTGCACACATGTGCACACGCACAAACCCCTTTGCTCAGACCTTCTGCTTCTCAAGGTGGGGGGGAACTGAAGATAGAGAAACGTGTGCGCGCTAACTTAGGCCCTCTTCCACCCGGCTCTCCCCTCCCCCCCCCCCGGTGGGCAGGGATATTCCGTAGGAACACCGTGGGTCGCCGGCGGTGGTATGCCCATGAGAACATTGCTGGCAGTGGGTGGGGGTGCGTGCACGCTCCCGCGCTCGACTCATCTGCACCCATCACCCATGCACAAAGCAACTGGCACCAATGCCGGTTGCTCCATGAATGGCAATGGGTGGAGGTGGGTGTGCACCTGTGGGAATGGGCGCACACCCACCTTCACCTGCTGCCAGCTCACACCCATCCCCCCACCCACTGCGGCCCATATGAAAAGAGCCTTAATCTGAGCATCCGTTTTCTCCACCTCCAGGTACATTTCTTTACAGTCTGCTTAACTAGAACTTCCGATAAGTTGAACTCTTTTACATCAGCATAGAAATACAACTTGGGTAGACTCCACTGCATCTCCCTCCCTCCCTATCTATATCTATGTATGTGTGTTTTATATTTTTTAAATATATGTATTTTTTAAAATGCAAGCATGTCGGGGATTCTGGTACGTTGTGCTAGAAGAAGCAAGATGTTAGCAAGAGGAAGATTACATTATGATAAGAGAATAATATAAATTATGCACCATATACAGAATATTTCATTCATTTCCATGGTTCATGCATTTAAAGGAACAGTTAATAATACAGGCAGAAAATGTTATTGCCCATTCAGCTACCTGAAACATGCATACATGATCCTTGAGGTCCCTTCCAATCCTATGATACTGAAATATTTAGCGCGTCATAAAGCTTACCCGTGCCATATCAACAAGGAAGTTCTCAAATAATTTCCATATGTGGTTACTAGTGTAAATTTCCTTCATTTCCACCTCTGTGTCCACGTAGCAATGATTAACAAAGTTCACATATGCAATCTTCACCTAAAAAAGTATCAGATATAAAAGCGACCATATGAAAATGGTATAATGAAAACCATCACCATATACTTATGTTCACAGAATTATTGGGGAGAAAGGATAACTTTGCAAATATTAAAGAAACTCTATCTGTGCCAAGATCACCATGTATTTTAGTATCTGAACATTTTAATTGAAGTGGAAGCCATTCACTTACTAAACGAACAGTTTCAGATCAAATAATTCCTGGATAAGAAAGGCAAGAGACATGCTTAATGCACTGGGGGGGGGGGGGGAACCCAACAAGACATACACGCACCCACATTTCACAAAATCACCTTTGCTACATTCTTGCAAGAAGATTGTTAAAAGAATTTTAAACTGCAAACTCAAGTATCCAAATGTTATAAAATGCTAAAATTAAGGTTGCCCATAAACTGCAATAGAATTATCTTGTGTGTGTATCTAATAGAATAGTCTTGCTTAATCTCACATGGAAAGTCTGTAACAGTTAGGAACAGAACTCAACTCTGCTGGACTCAATTCCAGTACTGTCAACATAGCACAAAGTGATCACGCTCTTCAAGTATATGCTGCCTCCCATCACAGTCAATGATACAGGGAGCAGGAAGAGGAGATGTCAGAGCAGAGACAACTTTAGCCAAATAAAGTCATCACACAGCACAGGAGCTAACAACTCTAAGGGCACTTTCTCACATTACATGGGAAAGAGAACTTCTGCAATCACAATCACGGCTCTGTTCTCACGAGAATTTGTCCACTTGAAAATGTGCTATTCTGCTTTTATGCTGTGAGAACGCTCGCACATGACTGGATCCCCAAATGTAGCTCTTATACAAGGACAGCTCTCCTCACGGCATAAATGCAGAATAGCACATTCTCACGTGCGCTAATTCCCACAAGAAGAGAGCTGCAATTGTGATCACAGATATTCCTCCCCCATCTCATGTATCGTAAGAAAATGCTCTAAGTTACCACAGAGAATGCACATGTCCCTAGAGTAGACTATAATGCACTATGGGAATGTGAAGCCCTGGATTCTATTTCTAACTCTGCTAAAAGTGACTTTATATGCAAACTTCTCAGTTTACTCCATCAGTATAAAAGGGGGGGGGGGGGAAGGATTATAGTCACCTACCTCCTAAAATAGGTGGATGCGACCTTATTGAAGAATAAAAGCAATAAGAGCAATTGAGTGTTTTTAATTAGCACCACTTGGTGGAAGAGAAGAAATGAGACTGGAATTCACTGTTTCCTCCTCTAACCCAAGGTGAGTGGGTTGTTGCGGCCGGTTACTAATGCTGCATGGTCTCCTTTCCCTCCACCGTCACCTGGAGCTCGAGCTCTAGGGTCATGATCAATGCAGGCCGTGCAGAATGAAAATTCATTTTCAGGGATTTTAGCAAGAAGGTTTCTAACAAACTCATCTGGGCATTTGAAAATGGCAATTTTCAAGCAGCTTATGACTTTGCATAATCTTGGTGTGTTGTATTTTGATGGGGATGGGTAAGGACACCTGTCTCTGACTACAAAACCATCTCTGCCAAACTCAAGCACCTGCTCCAAACCCTGGAGGCACAAGAGCTCATCATAGGAATGGCTGGGAAAATATGGTATTGAAAAGCTATCTTCTCCTCTAACACCATCAAGTCATTTTTGCAGAGAGACAATTCCAAATAAATGATTAAATAAATATCCCTCCCTGATGCAGAAAGCAAGAGTGGAAACTTTAAGCACTATGGATAACATTTGGCAAAAATATAAACAACAGAAATTGCTAAGAACCCTAACCAATAACTTTAGACTATAATGTTGATTGGACTTTAAATCATAGGCAGAGACCTCTGTTCACTGTTTTCCCTATTGCCTCCAATGGGGAAAATGCAGTAAACAATAACATAGATCCCTGACTGTAGGTATACAAAATACAAGACAGACATGGGGGTACAATCCTAATCCTACTCAAATCAGTAGGGAAAGTCCCACTGGCTTTGATGGAGTTAAGATTGCACTGCTGTGCATTTATTTACATGGCATACAGATTAAGTCATTCCTAAACTAGCTTCTAGCAAAAGCCTACAGCCTAACTAAAGCACAAAAAGCGGAGTACAGAACTAGGCAACAGTAGGGAATTATTTTGGAAAGAATATCTCATCTGTTTTGCCTGCACGTTACACACACTTCTAGGTGAAAAACAGAGAAGCTCAAGTCTGATGCAGAAAGAGAGAGGAAGCCAATACATGATTTTAAGACGGTAAAGTATTCTAAGCAGAGAGAAAACCAGGCAACTTACCAGTAGCATTTTAGACTGAGTGAAGTGGTGTCAGGTGATAATGCAGGGCCAGAGATAGGATTGCCAGGTGTTCCTTATTTTTCCACCCCTTATTTCAAAGTCCTACAGCTCCATAGAGCACAATGGACAGCCTTATTTGCATAATGAGCATCCCTTATTCTGACCCCCACCATTCCAAAGAGCATAATGGATGGCTTTTATTTCACTGACTGTCCCTCAGCTCTGTAGTGTCCCTTATTTTTGAAACTTTCATCTGGCAACTCTAACCAGAGAGGAGGTTAAGCTGCTAGAAGTATGAAATGATATATGTCTCAGATGAGTGTCAGAGGGCAGGAGGAAGATAATGAGAAGGAAAGGGGTTTGGTGATAATACAAAGAAAGAAATGACAGAATTTTAACAAGTGACTGGATTGGAAGGATGAAAAAGAGAAATTGGTGGGAGCCAACGGCTGCAGGCAAGAGACAGAATGGAGGTGCATGAGAATGGAAAGACATTAAAGGGTAGGGTTGCCACCTCTGCAACTTTTAAGGAACACATATGAAAAATACATGTTGCAGGCCCTGCATTAGCACCTAAGGTGTCAATGCATGCCCTGCAACATGTATTTTCCATACATGTTCCTTAAAAAGTTACAAAGGTGGCAACCCTATTAAAGGGGGTGGGAGGGATTAGAGTTTTGCTTTTGGGAAGACTGGCTTTGACATGTCAGCTAGGCATCCAGCATCAGATACTGGAGAAGCTGCCAGAGAAATAAGACAGAGACATATATAAAAAGTAGGGAGAGAGCTGGCAAAGACTCCTCCCCTCCCTACTTCAGGCAAACACCTAGTATGAATTTATTTTGAAAAGGATCTTTTATCATGCTTAATTCACTGGAAAACACTAAAATGGGTTAACATATATTTCATATAGACATATAATCTTTTATACATGCAATTTTAATCTTCCTTTTAGCTGCTGTAAATAAAGTAGTCATAATGCATTTATTGCAGGAAGCACAAAAGTCTTTTTTTTAAAAAAAATAGAAAAGACTTCAGTAATTAAAATAAAGGACGAATATAGTGTTTTCAACCAATATTAAGTTTTTCAAAAGCACCTAAGTGATTTAAGAGCCTAAGTCCCATTGACTTGACATCAGACTTATAGACTGATCCTCAGAACATTTAGCATGGGTACTAGCAGGAAGTGCTAGCACAAATCCTGTTGAAGCAATGGGACTCACACCAGCAGTAAGAGTTACTAGTGTCAGCGATAAATGCCCTGAGATCACTCAATGATCACTTAGGTGCTTTTGAAAAACTTAATAAGATAGACATGGCCCTTTTATGCTTGAACCACTTTTGAAAATGAGACTTTAGCTCCTAAGCCATTTAAAACACTTGACATTTTTATTCCAAGAAAACGTTTCATGTCTGTATGGAAAATATTATATTCTAATCTTTATTTTCAAATGGCCTTATCCTGCAAAGAAACAGGCCCTGATTCAATAGTCAGTAGACAGTTTTGTTTGGGGTCCAGATTTATAGGGAGTAAGGACTTGACACAGGGGATGAAATCTTGGTCTTGGTGAAAAAGGCGGCCACCCCATTTCACGTAGTATCTCCTTCTCCCTTCACTCACCCCAAGTTCATGTGGCAGTGCTGTTTTAGCATGGTAAAAAAAACTACTCAATATGCTATTGTTTTATGCAATAGTTTATTTTTGAGAACATTCTGATTTAGGTTTTCACTTAACACAGCACAGAAGAACTGCTGCAGCTGTTTTCTGGGTCAACATTCAAGCTGTTCAGTTTCTTTAGATGCTCTGAAAACATTTTTCTATACATAATATTTTTTCAGTGGCTGTACTGAAGCATCAGGCTTACCTCAGGTATGCAGTCATCATGGGTCAACACTCGGCCTATATCATCCAGTGGCAGAAGTGAATTGCACTTGATCTCTGTGTACACATTCTTCCCTTCTGTACATGCTGCTAGCAGTTCCACCAGGGTGATGTGGTAGGCTAAGGGGCCACTATCATCTGCCCGGTCTCGCTCGGAGCACATCATTTGGAGGAGGATTGGAAATGATGCTCTATCATTGTAAAACACTAATACATCTTCGCCTCCATTTATCAGCTGAAATGATAATAGAAAAGTCTTCCAAGCTGTTCTAGTGCCCTATAGTGTATTCACTTTCTAATGTTCCGTTCTGTCTTGCAATATGCAACATTGCTCTCCCTAGTTATAGCAAGGGTGGGAAATCTTTTCTCTCATGCAAGGCCATGTTGAAAATTGGTATAAGCTCCGCAGGCCAGATAGGAGTTGGGGATGCTTATGGAGTGTGCTCAGGCTTGGGAAAGAAAGAAGAGGCTCCAGATCATGCATCTGTGCTATGGATCCATCTCCCATCTTTAAGTGCATGACCTCATCCCTGCTCCTTTCCCTGAACTCACTCTTTCAGGGCTTGAGGATAGGGACAGGATCCATGGGCTAGATTCAGGAACCAGATTAAAAAACAGTCAGAGTTAGCTCACGGACTGATGGTTCCCCATCCCTGAATTATAGTATATAGACTGAACTACAAAAACAATTAACTGACTGAACACATCTAAAAATGAGATTCAGAGCCAGATCCTGGCCTCATTTACACCATTTGCTGGAATATTAGCCCCACCAAATTCAGCTAGTGCTGAATTAATTCAACAAAATTATTCCAGATGCCTATCTATGCCAATGTTGATCTAAGGCACAGGTTCCCCAACTTTTTGGACCAATGTGTCACTGTTAGTTTTGGAATGTCTCATGACCCACTATGCATCTGCTAGAGATGGTCCTGTACATGTTTATTGTTGGCTGCCAGTGACTACACAAGTTGGGCAGTTTTGTTCCCAGTTTAACACTATGGTTAGCATGAATGCATGCTGGTCATCTCCTCACGCCCCCCTTTCTTCAGAAATGGCTGCCTTGTCAAGGGACCCAAGCCCACATTACCGTAGCTAGTTTGTTCTGCTGACCTACCACAGCCTTTTACACTTCAGGTCTTTCAACTTCATCTACTTAAATTGCTTTGACTTCAGTTAGATATTTTGACTGGCTTATCTCAAAACAAAACTACTTCTTTTTTAATAGAGTATCATCCGATATCAAGTTAGCAACAACAGATACCGAATGAATGACAATGAATAGCTAAAATGGCATGCTAATTTTTTTCAAATGCACCCAGAAACCTGAACTTGAATGAGTTGAATTCAAACTTTGGCACAAATATTTGCACTAGTTATAATAAATAACAGCAGCAAGGAAATGCAGCTGTGTCCATTTTATAGAAGAGATGGAAGCACAGGAAGATTAAATAACTTGCTCAAGATTCCAATATGAGCCAGGCTCAGGAATCTTTACTCCAGATTCCAACTACTAGTCAGTGCTGCTTCCCATAAAGGGTTGATAGTCAATGGGTTCCACTCCACCCAAATCATATTATAAAAGATAACTGCCTCATTGCTTCATAGTTTCACATTTCTTTTGCAGGTCACCTGTCTTCCGCTCTCCTTACAAGTATTACTTCTTTCCCTTGATAATTCCTGAAGAACACATGATCCAAATGTCACATTTAAGTTCATTTCTATTTTTGTCGTGATCTCTTTCTGCTTGAAGACATAATATGGCAATTTCTTTCTGCACCATTGCTACATCATTAACAAGTGTATTTAAACTGGAGGAGAAAACAAAAAATTGCAAATGATGAAACGCTAACACGCAAATATGGAACACAGTGCAGGGTTGGAAAAATCCAGGAGTACTAATATACAAGGATTGTTTGAATTATGTAAATCAAAGGTTTATGAATTACATTACATGTTAAAACTCTTCAGTCAAATTGAAAAGGTTGAAATGGAATTCATTAAAGGTTATCCATGTAGGAAGAAGGTTTATTTTCTTAATTAGAAGTGTTTTTCCTCCTCTATTACTGTGCAGAGAATTTTCTGCACATCTCAGCTCCCTTTAAATCACGACTAGAATGTATCTGTTTCCCCATTCCAAAGATTTGCTCCCCACCCACAAGGAAAATAAGTGGTTCTGTGCAGCAAATACCTGAATCCCAATATCCTAATAGGGGAATCCCAGTTTCCTAATAGGGGGAAGAAAACACACAATGGCCCTTTTCACGCAGACACTCTAACACTGATAAAATGGGTGTTACATTTTATTATACATGTTGCAGGGCACCCATAGATCACACCTGCAGCCCTGCAACATGTATAATAAAATGTAACACCCATTTTATCAGTGTTCGCGTGTCTGTGTAAAAAGGCCCAATGTAAATCAGTGTGATTTCGTAGCTACAAACGAAACTCTCTCTCCCTTCCAGGTGCATGAATTGTTTTTCTTTTTTAAAAAAATTGTACCCCTACTCACTCACCTTCTGCCCTCTCTAACCAAACTTGGTTGAAATGAGCCTGACCGATTAAATGTTTTTAAGGAGGGCCAACTCTCAATGCAAGTCAATTGGCTTTGGAGAGATACAAAGCATTTCTTCCTCCTGATGCACCTATTGCTATGAAGTTTTGTGACCCTGTTTATCTGTGGATCCTCTGCTTCTCTGTCAAATTTAGTTGAAACTGGTCTATGGAACACACACACTGTGATGACATAAACCTCATTTCCAGGAGTAGACAGGTTGAAAATGATTACAACGGAGGAATAATAATGTGCCTTGGTTCTTGGCACTGCTAACACCTAGGCACGTGCTAGCTTTACTTGCACATGGCTCTGGCAAAACACCAAACTCAGTGGGACTAAATGCGCGCATGGCCTCAACTCTCCCAAGAGAAATGGGGGACATATCCCAGGGCTTTGCTAAGAGTGTTGAGTCCTTGGACTACCAGACCCAGAGATGGCACGATCATGAGGCTGTCTCACAGGCAATAGAACTGGGTTGGCATTCTGCCATGTTCCTGCCAGGTACTCAATGCCAGAGTGGAGGGGGAGGGTAAGTCCAACACATCCATGCCAAGGTTGGGATTAGGTGGGGAAAGGGGATATCATCCCCCCACTCCCCGTTCATGCCCTTTCTACGCAGGCAGGACTAGAACAGGATGCATGCAGTTTGGAGGTGGTAGCAGGTAGCTCTGATTCCAGCACTAACAAGATTGTTTCCAGGCTAGGATCCAGCCATAACATACCCCATGACTTGACTGCAGTTTCCCTTCCTCCAGGTAATGGAAACCCTTGTATCACCTGGGGAATTAAGCCTTAGAGGCCTTCAGGATTAGGCCCTTAATACGTCAGAGGCACCCTAAGCCAAATCCTTCTCCCAGAAAAATCAAACAGCAAGTATGTGGCACCTACGTGCAGGGGGAAATTTTTAACATCAGTATGTTCCATCACAGGCTCCTGCCCTCGTTGGCTACTCGATACCTCATGGTAGGGCCAGAAAACACGCTTGCCCAACAGGAGAGGGCTTTTACATACACTTAGTTATCGTAACATGGAATAATGCCAGCTTCACCCTGCCAAAGCATGTAGGGCTTTGGTGGGTTGAGGAGCAGTAAAACAAGAGTCTGGTGAGATCTTGCAGAGCCTGATGGGATGAAACAGGGTTCTTCTGGGATGAGAGCCCCACCAAAGCCCCACTTTACCCTGCCAAAACCCCTATACCAGCCGCCTAGTAACCACTGCATGTTCCAATGACTCCCTGACAGCTGGTACATTGGACATAACAAGATTGCAGCTACAGATGAGTTTTTTACTCTTGTGAGAGCCAGTGTGGTATAGTGGTTAAGAGCACAGTAGTGGAACCAGAAGGTAGGGGGAGGCCCCTGGTTCAAGACTCAGCTTAGCTATGAACTCATCAGGTGTCTTTAGGCCAGTCAAAATATTCCAGCCTAACCTATGTCACAGAATTGTTGTGAGGATTACTAGTTGCATTAAGTAATTTAATGTGAATGGTTAATTGTTAAAGATAACAGGTGCAATCCTGCTGCTGGCTTACACTGGTGGCAGGCACAGTGGTGATCTGAGCGGCAGATGCTCAGACACATATTTTATTTATTTTATTTATTTATTTCATTGTATTTATATGCCGCCCCCCATGCCTACGGCATCTCGGGGCGGCTTCCAGCACAATATAAAACAATTTTTAAACATAAAAAATCTACAATATCATAATTAAAAACAAATTAACCCACCCCCCCACCCTCTCCTCCAAAGGCCTGGGCGAACAGCCAAGTCTTACAGATACGTCGAAAGGCCAACAGGCCTGGGGCCAGGCGAGCCTCCTCCAGGAGGGAGTTCCACAACCGCGACCCAGCCACCGAGAACGCCCTCTCCATTGTGGCCCCCCGTCTTACATGGGGGATCTCCAGAAAGGCGCCCCCGGTGGACCCAAGGGATCCCTCTGAGGCGCGGAGGGCGAGGTGGTCCCCGAGATATGAGGGACCCAGACCGTGCAGGGCTTTGTAAATCAATACTAACAACTTGCATCTGGCTCAGTACGCCATAGGCAGCCAGTGCCGGAGCACCGGTGTTATGTGCTCATGCCGCCCCATCCCCATCAGGAGACGGACTGCCACATTCTGCACTAGCTGCAGCCTCTGAACCAGAAACAAGGGAAGCCCCACGTAGAGCGCGTTGCAGTAGTCTAGCCTTGAGGTGNCCGCCGAAAACGCCCTCTCCATTGTGGCCCCCCGTCTTACATGGGGGATCTCCAGAAAGGCGCCCTTGGTGGACCAAAGGGATCGCTCTGAGGTGCGGAGGGCGAGGTGGTCCCCGAGATATGAGGGACCCCAGACTCCGAACCTGAAGAGCAACAGGCGGGCGAATCCCCCCTATCAGGGGGGCCAGCACCTCCCCTGCCCTTCCCACCACCATCACCTCCGTATACATATGTGCCCTGTGTATACATAGCAGCACAGGGTAATGGTACAACCCATGCTGCTGTGTCCCCCGAGTCCACACACCCTGCAGCATGGGGGATGAAGCAGGCACAGCTCTTGCTCTATTCCCTGGGCTGTGGTATGTGTGGGCTCAGTGGGTTGCATTGGATGGGGGGCAGCTTGCTTTGCTGGCAGCCTGTGTGCACACCTGAGCACCAGCGGTCTTTCACCATGCCTCGCGTAGGCGCAGTTTATGAGGGCTGCAGGACTGCACCGAATAAAGTTCAAACGTGAGCCACCCTGAGCCTAAGGGAAAGGATGAGATACAAATTTAAATAAACAAATAATAACGCTGAATAGCAGGGATGGGCGTTCTGGATTCAAATTAATCCACATCTGTCCAAAAACAGGCACTAATAAGTTAATCCACATAATCTGCAATATGTGATGGATCTGTACTTAAGGATCCAGATTTTCCCCCATCCCTATCCCTCAGGGCTCTGGAGTCTACTTACCGGCTTTGGAGGGCTTGATTGAAGCACCGCTTCTACTGGGGGTCTGACCCCCACCCCTATTTCCTGGGGTCCCAGAGTGGTACTTACTACCTCCAAGGGCTTGACTGAATCACCATCACTGCTGTGGGAGCTCCGGAAGGCTCCCTCCACGCAGTGGCTTCCCTGTTCCTTACTGCGCATGTGCAACGTGACCACTGCCGTTAGCCAAAACGGCGGCAGCCAAAATGACATTGCCACCTTCTTGGTTAAGCGCAGTGAGCAATCAGGAGGAGAGAGGACGGAGCAGTAAGGAAGCCTACCAGAGCCCCCACAGCAGTGATGGTGTTTCAATCAAGCCCTCTGAGGCAGTAAGTACCACTGTGAAGTCCCAGGAAATAGAGGTGCGGGAGGTCAGAGCCACTGTCCTGGGACTAGGCTAGGGATGGGACTCAGATGGGCTATGGATCAGTTTTCCATTGACTTCAACAGGAAAATTTGCTGTTGACTTCAATGGGAAACATCTGTAATCCGTAATTAATCCGCAAAAATACAGATCCGAATCCATAGTGGATTTGAATCCTTAATTCAATCCAAACGCCCATCCTTATTGAATAGTACCCAGCATCGTCTCATTCAGTAATTTCAGACCTAACGATACCACGGACAACCCCACGGCACGGCCAAAAAGCCGTGAACGTCAGATCAGCGGCATCCAGATGTTCATCACGGTTCCGGAGGTCGGGATGGGTGGTGAACCCACCCCGGAATTGTGGTGAAAGCAATTCCCATCAGGAAACCGCCAAACGTAATGACTGAACACCAACCACCAGGTGGAATCATAACAAATGATCCCCAGCCGTGGCGAGAGCACGCAGCATTGCTGACAGGCAACGAGCAATGCACAAGCCGGGGAGGGAGATTTAAAGGGTACACAGCAGCAGGGGAACGTGGCGGAATGGAGCAAGATGGAAAGGAGAGGAGAGCAGAGGATAAGCGAGGCAGGGGGGAGGTTTAGGAGGGGGGAGGAGTAGGAGGGGGGGAGGAGGTGGTGGAGGGGGCGGAGAAGCAGCAGCAGCAGCCGGAGCTGGCCACCCCTGAGGGGACAACCGGCCAGGGGACGGAGACACCCCAGAAACAGGTAAGGAGAGTGAGGGAGGCCCGTACAGTGGCAGAGAGGCACGATGGGGGGGTGCCCGGCGGGAGGGGGGGCCTCAGGTTGGAAGGACCAAGGACACTAACCCCCCTCTATGACCCACAGACCCGGAAACGGGTCTGGGAGCCGGAGCCCCCGGAGGAGACAGGTGGAGGGGAAGCGTAGGAGGCGGAGGAGGAACCGCAGGAGAGGGCACACGCGGGAGATGCCAGTACCAGCGAGGGGGGCAATGGGGGCACAAGGAGACCCAGGACTTCATAAGGATCTGGGGGTCCCTGGAGCACCAGGTGGAGCTCACCGTGAACAAGAGGAATGAGCACGTGTTCACAGCGATATTGAGGGACATAAAGGCGGCGGGGCACCACAGGACCAAGGCCCAATGCCGCTCCAAGACCAAGGAGCTCAAGAGGACGTACAAGGCCATTAAAGACAACAATCAGTGGTCCGGACACGGAGCATGGACCGCCCCCTACTATGATGCCCTGGACTACGTACTACACATGAAGGGCTCCATAGTTACCCCATGGCTCATGGGGAGCGCCATGGTCCAGGGCAGGGAATATGCTCGAGCCCGACTAACTGTCACCAATCATTACCCCAACAGGGCAACGGGCAGTGCCCCAACCAGCCGAGTCCATGCCCCCGGCACAGTGGCTGCAGGCACACAGGGCACGGGCATGGAGCCGGAGGGAGGATCCGGTGAGGAGATTGTCCAGACCAGCAAGGAGCAGGGGGAGCGGATGATCGCTGCCATCAACTAGGGCCAGCCCCAGGGTTTGTAAGGCCATGTCAGGGCTAGGGCCCTCCCCATTCCCTGGGGAGCCCAACAGTGGAGGCCTTGGAGCGCGCTGGGAGGAGCCCCGCGAGATCCCGGTCCCAAGAGCAGGCGGAGTCAGAAACCCCCCGTCAAACCCCGCTCGTTTCAAAGGCCCCTCTCGCCTCAGAAGCGGACGCACCAGCCGGTAGCCCCGATGCGGCAGAGCCGACCACGCGGGGGGCGGAGTCAACAACGTCGGCACGTCGCTCTGCACGCCTTCAAGCCCAGTGTCAGAAAGGCGGGGCCAGCCCCATTTAAACCCGGAAGTGCAGGACTACCGTGCCGGCGATCAGTTACTGTGAGGCTGGCCCCTGGAGAGATCATAGGAGAAGCGTGCGAAGCGAAGGCAAAGGAGTGTTTGGAGAGTGAACGGTGTGTGATAGGAGAGCGAGTGTGGTGAGTGATTATTCGAGTACAAGGGTGGGAGAGAGGAAAAGGTAAGGTTAGGGAGGGGGTGTGTTGTGTGGGAGGGGAGGTGCGTGGGGCACGTGGGGCCTCCCTTGCTCTAGACCGGTATCCCCACCCGTATTCCTGTGTGAGCCACTGTCCCCCATCCTTCCCCAATTCTGGTTCTTTGTTCCCCCCTGCACGTCTACTGGGTAGCACTTTCCCGTTTCAAGAGCACTGTATATACGTGAACGGGTGGTTGTGAAGGGAACAGGGGATTGTTTACCCTGTATAGGGAACCAGAGGCTGGCTCCCACATCCCGCTGATCAAACCCTATGATGAAACGGCCCCTACTCTTGTGAGAGTTTGGCCAACCGTTAACCTGAGGGGCCTTTATCTTCATACTTTGTGTGAGCCTTCCTCTGGG
>QEPC01007142.1:642640-671616 GCA_003113815.1 Sphenodon punctatus
ATCTTCTCTCTAGTAGAAAGAAGAGATGGGGAGGATGCTGCTCTATGGTCACTGTGGCAGGGCAACCAATGATTCCACAATTCATCTGACAGTGCTACTACCTCATTGGCTAGCTCACAGTCAGTTTTCAATTGGTTAGTTCACACGGCTCCCTGCTCATGTGACAACTACACATCATCTCCTCCCTTTGTACAGTGAGCGCTGGGCTTCTCCTGGTTTGTGGGGTGTTGTGATGCCATTTTTACCATAATCTAGAGAGTGTAAATTCAGCACCCCTACACATTTGACAACGTTTAGCCCCAGCTGAGCAAAGAGTGATCGACTCAGTAGGGTTGACTCTACAAGGGGCTGCAATCCAACAAAGCACATGCTTAATTTTAAGGCCTGTGAGAAGCCCTGCTTATGTCAAAGAAATTACCCCATCTGCTTCACGTTAAACAGGTAGATTTGGGACTAGAGGGTTCAGAACTTTGCCAGGATGATTTGTTACTGTGGTGATTTATACTGCTAAAACATGTACTGAATAATACTGAATGTTAATTTATTATGCAAAATAAATGTGCCATTGACTCAGCTAGTATAAACTGATATAGCTCCTTTATATACCAATGAGGATCCAGACAAATGCACATATTTTATACTTCTGTAGTAGATCAAATGTTCTCTCAGATCTGTCAGACATAATAATGTGTTTTTACTGTAACTATTGTTAATCCATAAAGAGCTACTGGTGCCTTGTGGGAAAATACTGAAAATATTCTATTCAGAGATGCTTCTGATTTAAAGCATCCGCTTTGTACCTTCCTTTTTTTATTTTCTTTGGCTTTTTTACTAGTGCTATTTACTACAACCTATTGAACATGAATAAAAGTGCGTGAGTTCTTTGTGAGATTCCCCTTCCCCTCCCCCCCACCCCATTCCCTCTCTCGTTTAACCAATATATAAAGGAGCAATTTCTTCACACAGGCTATTTTCACTGGGGCAGGGAGGAGAGAGATTAGGAAATTCCTCAAGCTTGAACTTGTGATAGGGCCACAGTTTTCCCCTTGTGTAACTCCACTGACATCTGTGGAGTTTATACCACAGAAAGAATCTGACCCTCTCTTGAGAGAGATCGAGAGATCTGGCTCACAAGTGGTCAGCGGGTAAAAGCAGACTTCATGTAAATATAAACAGCACAAGTAATAAAGATATTATGGAAAGGGAAACATGGAATGAGACAAAATAAAACATAGAATACACACACATGAATAAAACCAGCTAAAATTTCTTATTCAAGACCATCCCAAACTCTATCCCTACCTGCCAAATAGAAAAATCTTACATTGCCTTTCAAGGATAAGCAGGCTCAGGCTTCGGCAAACCTCCAGGCAGAGGGAATCCTATAGCGGTGGGGCAGCCACTGAGAACAAGTCTCTTCATGCCCTTGCTGTGTGAAAGTGATGAGCAGATAATGCATGCAGAAGAGAACTCACAAATGACCTCAGAGGTTGGGGTGGGTCATAGAGAGGAGGTGGTCTTTTAGAGTTATGAAGCCTAGGCCATTTAAGGCTTTATAGGTCAAAAACAGCACCTTGAATTGCATCTGGAAAACTATTGGTAGCCAACACAGATTCTGAAGCACCGATATTCCAGTAATCCACCCCTGGCAGAAGGTCTCAGGAAATGTAATGTGTAGAAACACCCTCAAAACACTGCTACATAGCCAGCCCATTGCATATCACCTCTTTGCTAATGACACCATTTTTAATTTCCCAGTCACTCATGCAGGCAGTTAGCATGCATTTACTAAATTATACTTTGTGCTGAAACATCGCAATTGGCTAGGAATAAGAGACTAACCTCATTTGGCTCTTCGCCTCCTTTTGCTTGACTGTCACCAAGTTCTCCGCTCTCATAGTTGCTGCTCTTTTCAACCCATAGTTCAGATTTTTCTACTGTCAGTCGTAACTGGTCAAGATCAGCTTTGATTTGCTTATAGTTGTCCACATCCTGGTTGGACACCAGTAACTGGACCTGCAAACACAGTAATTAAACAACTATATTACAGCAGTGGCAACAGCAGCCACTTAAATGTAAAGCATGGTTTTCATTCTACTCCTCACCTCCCTAAGTTTTCATGTCACTTACAATTTTAAAACTATTAGCTTTAAAATATTTTTTCCATGCTTAGTCTCTTCCACCCTGAATCCATAACTTTATCGGATACAAGAAGTAATGGAGTTAATCTAGACCTTGACTTTTTAAGCCACTGCAGAAATATGTAAGTAATTAACAGCCTTCTTATTTAAAGCTGCCTGGTGTTCTCCCTCCATTTTATTACGATCTGTTACCTGAGGTCTGTGTACTCATATCCTCACCACATGGACCAGCCAGCCATCATTCTCGATGTAACCAAGTCAAGCACGTGCATCTGAGACCTTGCATCTTTGTGAATGTTACACTCCTTGTCTCTCCCTCTGTTCCCCTTCCTTCGTCTCCTCCCTCCCCCACCCCATCTCTCAGATTGTAAGCCCTAGGGACCGTGTCTATTACATTACTTTGTAAAGCACCAGGTACACTGCTTGTGCTATATAAATGCTTACTAATAATAATAATAATTCAATTACTTTGAAACACAAACAACCTCGCCCTCTGGAAACTGGTTTCCTATTACACTCTCCCCAAATATTTGCAACTGAATACTTCCCAATCTAGGTTTGCTTTATCATCAATTGATTCTTAGTTTTAACATGATTATCAATGGTTTTGTACCCGACAGTTTTTAAACATCAATAATTTTTTCCTAATTATATAGGAACATATACCTGTCTTGTGTTTTTCTCAGTCCATAGTTTTGACTTGTTATACACCTGAGAAAGGGTCCTATATATCCCAAAAGCTTGCATACTCTCACCAACAGTAGTTGGCCCAATAAAAAAATAGTATCTAAGCTTTTCCTACATTTGGAACCAACACGGTAGCCACTCTCTGTCTCTAATTCTGTAAGGCATTTAAAAGTCCATCCACGTTCACAAAAGCACATACTTAAATCCCACTGAATCTGAAATTAATGATTAATATATTTTTTTTTCAGAACAGAATGTTTACAGCTCATAATGGGCATTTTTACACACACGTTAATGTTCTGGATGTTTCAATCTTCTGGGTTTACAAGTCCACAAGTAAGTTCTGGATGCATTTTTCACACACACACTGCCCTGAGGCAGTTCCTGGATGCATTCTTCACACAAACACTGCCCTGAGGCAGCCTAACATAACCGTAGCTGTAGATTTGACAGGCTGTCATGGAACCCAAGTGACCACAGTTGCCTGGAGCAAAGCAGTTTACCAGGAGAACTTTTTACACACAAAAGTTCTGGGAGAAGTTCTACGCAGAAGTTCAAAGAGCCAGATTTTTAAGATCTGGGTGAGTGATTTAGACACACAGAAAGTTCAGGATGTAACAGCAAACATCCATGAGAAATGTGTGTGTAAAAACACCCAGTGATAGGCCTGTAAGGCATTAAGGTAATAAAGTGTGAAATAGGATACCCCTTGTAGCAAACATTTCTCTGAAAAACAAGCATGGCATCACAAGAAATTAGAAGACCCGAATTTGAAAAGTAAAGATGGTCGAATTGCTACAAATTTTGACATTTCAATGAAAATTCTTATCAAACTTTCAAATGCCACCTTTCCAAATAGCTGCAAAAAGAAAACACCAAGGCCATTTTCAGGATATGCTTCAGGTTATTTTCTCACATATTTTTCTATTTTATTTTATTATTCTTTTCTCTGCCCATATGTCTAACCCTTCTTTTTCCTATCTGGCATCTGGAATAATTCCCAATTTACGAGCATCTGTGAACTTTGGGTATTTTTAGACGTTACGATACCATGGTCAACCACAGTGAACCCCCTGTGGTGACTGCGGTACCGTAACGTCTGAAATTACCCAGGGTGGTTCCCGCCAGAGGTTCACCATAGTGAACCTCTGGCGGGAAACACATTGGCCACAGTTCTGGACCTCCAGCCACCCAGAGGTCCAGAACCGTGGTTAGCTGGACTACGGTCTGAATCAGCGGAAAGTAACGCCTCTTACCTTCACTGATTCCGGACCGTGGCTCAGACCCCGATGCGGGATCGGGTGCAGCAGCCGGATTGGCCGCTGTGCCCGCCCGTGTCTTGGAGGGTGGGCGGCCAGGGGAGCGCAGGGGGGTGGGGCTGTGCGGCCGCACGTCGCGTCATGCAGCCCCACCCCCTCCCCGATCCCCTGTAGGAATCAGGCCAGCACGTCTAAAGGATGAATGGCCTCATTCCTGTCTGGGATCCAAAATGGATCCCAGACCATGGTGATTTCACGTGTGAAATCACCCTTTGCTAGAGTACGTTGCTTTCGTAGATGAGTAATGAAGAAGTTAAATGAAACTGAACCTGACTATTGCCAAAGTAATTCGATAAGCACTATTCGGAACTAAAAGTGATGAAAGAAAATACCTGATCGTGTCAGTACTACCTCATGGCATATAATAAAAATGCTAATTTTTTTAAAAAAATAACTATTATTTATTTATTGTGTTGCATTTATATGCCACCCTTTCCAGAGGCTATTTGCAAACAAAGTTCCCCTATTTTAGTAATGTTAGGTTCTCACCTGCTTCTTTCTAGCACAACAGAACCGTGTTATTCTACAGAATTTATAAGTGCCACTTATCCACCCATATTTTTCTCTACAACCTTTTTTGGTTTATTTACCAATCACAATTTTCCATTCTTTACAAAAACACATTAGCTACTCAACTCTCACTTAACTGAGACTAGCAGCTCTTTCTGCACCTAATCAGCATAGCCCTGCTTTAACATCCTGGTGGGAGGCCATTACACAACTCTGCACAAGTGTTAAACAAAGGTTTTTCAGCTGCTTATCATTTGTCTGGGTTTTAGACAAGAGAAACCTCCATTCCTTATGTGATGGTGAAACAACATGCTAGGAAGCTCCTGGAACAAATATTAAATGGTCTCACAATGTAATAGATCCCCATCACTTCGGAATTTTTATTTTATATAAAGCTGGTTACACATCAGGCTTCTAAACTTTAGTTTACTAAGGGTATTTTCAGACGTTACGAGATCACAGTAAACCACGGTGAATACCCACCTGTGGTCAATGTGTCTCGAACGTCTGTTTGGCGGCCGCCAGATGTTCGCCACAGTCAATACCCGCATGGGGTCAATTTGAACCAGGCTTCCCGGGCTAGCGGGGGGAAGCGTGGTCAAAGAGATCCCCAGCGGGGACCAAACAAAAGTAACATCTGGCCAGGTGCCACGGCCCAGGATCCCCGGCCGTGGCGAATCCGGCCCGACGCAGCGGCCGCATTGGCCCCGCCGCCCGCCCATCTCCCCGGAGGGTGGGCGGCAGGAGTGTGGAGAGGGCGGGGCCGTGCAGCCGCGCGTTGCGCCGCGTGGCCCCACCCCCTCCCAGATTCCCCGCCGGGATCCCCCCGGCACGTCTGTTACGGCGTGACGGGGTGACCCCGGCGGGGAATGAATGGGATGATTTCGGTACGGGGCCAACGGGCCCCGTAACGTCTGAAATCACCCTAACATGCCATGCCATATGTAGCCAGAGGCAGTACTGTCCAGTGTAATTTTTCTCAAACCATGCACTGTGCCCAAGGTACATGGTCCACAGCTGGTCTGGGGAACTGGCTGTAGAGATAGCAATGCAGGGGTTCAGTACCTATCAATGTTGTGGCCATCTTCAGGATGAGGAAGACCTGGGAATGATCATGATGCCTGTGTGCTGGCCACTTGTTATGGTCATCCCCTGCACACCTCCCCTCAGAGATGACAACACCATGGGCAAGGATCAAATCCATGCACCTTGTCCTGCTGCAGCCAGATGACAATGGGTGCACAGGAAGCTGTGGCCATCACTGTTGGGTACGCCGTGGTCAAAGAGGCATTTCAAAGGTTGGCAGTGGTTCTTTGGTTCAAACATTGGGGGTACTACTTATCTAATAGAATAAAGTTTGAATACTCTTCCTGGCTACTTACTTTGTGATGTTAGGCCTCTCATTCAGGCCTAAAATGTCAACAATAGCTACTATTTCTAGGAGTCTTAGTTTTGGGATCATATTTTTATGCAACTTGACCCTTCATTATTGAGGCTACATGCACCAGGACCTTCATTTACTTGGGTGGAGCCAATGCATGAATACTAGGGTTGGTTTTTGACCTTTGTAAGGAAGAAAAAAACTCTACTAGGTCATTGATAAGTAGTAGACTTTTTTGTTGTTGTTTTGGTAACCGTAGCTTTCAAGGAATGTTAGGATGACTGCACCTGTTTAAATTCTTGCAAAACCTCTGCTCTTTGGCTGAAGTGCTTAAACAGCAGTTGCAGGGCCCCAGAAAGCAAAGGAGGGTAGTCATGCATGATCAGATGAATGAGGACACGTAAAAAAGTTCTCCCCCCTTCATCATCCAGCTGTACTGCATTTTTTTCTTTTCTGCAAAAACAAAACAGTGGGAGAATTATTATTTTTAGCATAAATGAACAAGTGCACACTTACTCTGGCAGAGCTCTTTAAGCTAAAAAGAACTGCAAGATGCAATTTTAAAGAACACCCCATTTTAGCCACATTTTGAGGGGCTCCAATTCCTCCTCTATTTTCTCAATGGCAATCTGATGTTTGTAGCAGAATGGACAGAACAGGAAGAGTTGGAATAAGTAGGAAATGTGTCAAAAATTGTGATGAAATTCCCTATTGCAAAGACGCCAATTCATGTCTGGGACACACAGTGCCAGTTTCATAACTGGTAGAAGGATGATGCAGCTAATGGACTTAGCCCAGAGATGAATTTCCTTCCCTGTCCTTTTTACTCCTTGCTTTTTCAGCTGCTATTAAAATTTCATTTTTTAAGAGAAAGGAGTGCAGGAACACTAAAAATTGCCAAGGGCATCAAATTTCGGGAATCGTATTTATAATCTGGAATGACAGAAAGCAGATTTGTACTTAGCATATCAAAGCAGAAATAATGTTGCCAAGAAGCCATTCACTCTCACTGTTCATTTTAAAGAGGCAGGTAGCCAGAACTGCATGCTGTTTTGCATTATGGGTGTTCAGGGACAAGACTGGAAACATTCTCATTGCTTCTGAAGACTAACACATTGAGGACACGCTTGAGAGAGTAGTTTGGAACAGTCAGTCAGTCCATACAGCTCTCCTCTTCTCTTTTCAATTTTAACAGAGGAAGGGTGGGTGAGTGCTAAGGGTGCTAGGGCTGGCAGAATCATAACCAGGCCTGGCCAAGACAGTGAAGTGGCCCACAACACAAACCCAGTAGGGGTGCCAATCACATCAACAGATCCAGCCAGACTAGAATGGCTGTGGGGGACTCCAGAGCCACCACAGTGCCAATTCCAGCAGTCTTTCCAACCTTTCGGTAGCCACTATGGCACCCCAGCCCAGAAAGCTAAAGGCAGGGACCCTAAGAGTGACGTGGCCTGGCCTGGCCCGGCCCGGCCCAGCCCCCAAATCACTCACCCTACAGCACCTGCCAAATAGTGGGAACCAGCATATTGGGTCAACGCAGCATCTCTCCCACTCCATGCTGGGCAGCTCAGGTCAGGTCTGGTCTTTTGCTGCTGGCCAGCACCAAACCAAAGTCTCCTGCCTCTGGTCCCACCTGACTGGAGTGAGGGAGCAAGGACTTCCAGGATTAGTAGGCAGAATAATTTCCTAGTCTAGCACCGGGGGCTGGAACCCTTGATACTCAAGTGTAGGTCTTTGCTCTCCCATAGATGTGTGACCTTGGAAAAGTAACTTGGTCTCTATGCCTCAGCTTCCCTTTCATAAACTGAGGATAAATGCACATCCCATATCTCAGGGGTGCTGTCTGCAAGGCAATCAGATACTATGATCATGGGAGTCATGATAATAGATAACAGAGATGGGGACAAGCCAAAAATATGGATTGCAACACGCCTCTGTTGGAGGCGGGTGTGTGTGTGTTCCCAATCTAAATCTCACAACTGGCTCAAAACCAGATCCAAGCACACTTGAATTTGGAGATGTTTCAAATCCTGACTCAAGCCTTGTTGCTCTAGCCTGGCCGGTCTCAAACATCTGCAGCTTAACTGAAGCTACTGCTCCTAGCAGTTCACCTGTCCTTGCTATGAAGAAACAGCAGCTGCTGCAAGCAGGAAGAGACACAAAAGTTATTCAACGCTAAGCAGAAACCGTTGATTAGCAATGAAAATCCGTGAGAAAGAAGCCCCGTGTTAAGTCGGGCACACGCAGACAGGAGCAGAGCCTACCTGCCGGCAAACATCGTCTCCGCCTGGGCTGCAATTTCATCTATGTCAGGAACAATGGCAGCTAAAGAACCAAACGGGACATAACTGAGATTGCACAAAGGAAGAAAGAACCATCTCTATTTATGTTCAGGCTAACACACCAAATGCGTACTCCTAACGCTGGCAAAACTCGCACTGCAGCTATTAATGAGACTTTGGCAAGCTTGAGAAGGAAATTAACAGGCCTTAATAATGCATTTTATGTATCTTCTTAGTACACACTCCCCAAAGACAGCAAAGAGTTACTTCAAAACTGTTGAAGAGTTAGTCCCCAATCCAACTATGCATCCATACGCCTATCCCGTTTCCTGTTCGGTTTGTTTTCTTTACCCAACCATTCTGCCAAAACAGGTTAAAAAAAAAAAAAGAACTGGGTAAGTCTGCTCAGTCCTATGTTACAGAAAAGAAATGGCCACACAAAACATTATTGTTGGTAGCTTTTACAGGCAGGTAGATTATCGCACCACACCCCAGATCCCTTTTGGTGGGAATATATTAACCTCTCACATGAGAGCAGCCAGAAAAAAACAGCTTTAACTCCTGGGAAAACCATCCAGAGGTACAATTACTCAGAGTAATTGTTGTTCCCCCAAGTAAGCCCTGTTTTGTATGAAGAACATGTCCATAGACAGCTCTGGGTCATCGTCTATGGAAGCTCTACTCACACGCCCTGCCTGAAACATTTCCCAAAAAACATTATTTTTCAAGCCACCAACTCCTGCCTCATTCAAAATGGCTCCATCAGGCACATGACACACAAAACATGAAGAAGAAATAGTAACATATACAGCTGCAATCCTAAACATGCTTTTGCTGGTCAAGCCTCACTGGCGTCAATAAGGCTCCATTAGCACAGGTGTATCTAGGTTTACATCCTTACAGTATACACCTCGTTTTGGTTATGATGCAAATAAATAAATAATGAAACTATGTAAAGGGAGAGCCCCCAAATGTTTGCAGGACTGTTCGCAGGACTATGCCCAAGGGGCTGGATAAGTCCTTGTGGGAAGCAAGCCCGGGGGAGCCAGCTTGGGAGCAACAAGCACTGGTCCCTTTAAGGGAGCTAAGAGCACATGAGCATGCCAGGAAAGGTAAGCCAATTGGGGAAAGTCTAAGTATAAAAGGCTGAGCTGACGCTCGAAGGGAGCTAGACCATCAGGGAGAAGGCCCCAGGCCACAAATGGCTGGGGCCGGAGTAGGTGAAGTCTTGTGCCATCAAGCTGGTCAGCCTGAGCCAGAGGCTAGTGTGCTAGAGGCACCAGGAAACCGGGAAAGCCAAACCAAAGGCTCGTAGCTCAGGAAGGAGCTTGCCGTATATGTGCAAGCCTGACTTATCGACTGTATATAGTTGGGACTGAGCAGTGTAAATAAGAGAGCACTGGGCAAAGATAACCTGAGCGAGAAGCATGTTTGGAGTACTGATCCTGAAGCAACTTATTGGGACGCAGCCACCCGATTGCAAACTGCACTTCTGTGTTAAAAACATAATTCATGCCAGCAGGACTCCATTAGCTGAAAGGTTCCCTAAAGCTTTGCAGTTTTCTTCCCATATTCTTCTAAGTCTCCACCCCCAGTCCCAACCCCAACCCCCGGAAGGGCATATGTCTTTCAGTTTAGTGCTTACTAAAAGGATTACAATGCAGATAATTGTTTTGAACAATGATACTTTAGGTACAGTACCTGAGGGAACTCCCGGTGAATCTGGTGGAGATGTTGTGGAGCTCTCGACAGTTTCACTGGTCTCTCCAAACTCTTTCTTGTAGATAGACAGCATATAGGATATTCGATAGTCGAGTCGAACACTAAGTATGAACTAAAAGACAAACGTGCATTTTTTCTTATTTGGTAACCTGTTGGCATGTTTTAAAGTGGATTTTAATTGATTGTTTCATTACTAAAAATAAAATGAGTATGTTGGTCAAATAGTCAATTTGCAGTTTCCTTCCCGAGCTTAGTTTCTCATCCATCCTGAGAAACAAACGATAGAGTCCTTAAATGATACCTTTTAAGTTAAGATGCTCTTCTGCTGGCAAGAGTAATCAAGCTTTTAGGTTTCACAGAGATCTTCCTCAAGCAGGAATGAGAAGGGGTTAAGAGCTACAACTCCGTGCTCCTGGGCAATATGCTGCCAGAATGTTTATCAGGGAGGACGGGGACATGGCCAAGTCAGAAAGGGGCAGGACAAAGGGGCTTTCCCATCCAATTTCTGACCTGTGGAGCCTTGTGATGAGAGCGTGGCCATGTAAGAAAGTGAGCAGGAAACCCCCTTCCTGTGGCCACACCCCTTTTTGATGTGGTTATGTGATCTTTCCATGTGACATTCTGGTGCTCTGAAGGGGTGGGGCACAGGTAAGGTCTGAGGTAAGGGCCAGCGCCTTCCCTTGTCCCCCGACCCCAGGATCCATGCACCCAGGTATAGCACAGCATTAGCCTCGGCCAGCTGAGAAGTAGGAAAGTAGCTGCATCCCCAAAGAAATGTCAGAACTCATTTCCCTGCCTCCCTTGCCCCAGGGCAGGAAGTCAGGTGAGTAAGGGAAGTTGTTCACTGAAACACAGTTCCTTCCCAGGACTCTTCCAGTGCACACATGCACCACCTCATACTCATAGCTGAGTCCTCAACTATGCCATCTATCATCTCCAGAACAAATATATCTACAATAAGATAATTATGAGAGGAGAGAGAGAGAGATCTTTCTAATATAGAAATCTACAATAAGAAGCTGAGAGACAGTGGCTGAGTTGTTAAAGCACTCGGCTACATTCCTGGAAGTTGTGGTCCAACCCCTGCTTGGTTCCACACTGGATGGCTGCCTCCAGTCTACTCAGTTGTGAATGGGCACCTGATCGATTGAACTGGGGAAATAAAGGTGGGACATGGTACTGGACACTTTACTCATTTTGTACCTCCTACACTGCACAAACTGGCAGGGTGGACTTTGACTTTTTGAATAAGCAGCCATCAATTGATAGCCCCCCAGTCATTTACAATGATAGACTGTAGGGCAGCAGGATGTTTTAGAGGCAAACAAACGCCACAGTCTGTACACTGAGTTTGCACAACCTTCTACAGCCTTTACTTTTGCAACCAACACCAACAAATCATCATCATCATCATAAAAGAAAAACAAACATATAGCTTTTGTACAGCTCTGCAGCCAGCACTTACTCATCTTGTCTGCCAGGAGACAAAGTCTCCCTCAGCCTTCCCCAAGCAGCCCTTATGTACCATTAAGGCCCTCGTAGCCAGGGAAAGAATGTAGAAGAGTTAACCCTCTCCCTACCTGTTTCACAGGTGGTGAGTGAGTGTGTAAGTACCGCTTCCCATGCCATCCCAGAGCCCATCACATAAAATATTTACTGTATTCTAAATATTCAGCATAAATGGAGTCCATCTGAAGTGGCAAAAATTGTTAATAGTTCATCACAATTTGAAGGAAAATAATGACAGACTCCTACAGGGTGTGTGCAAGTGTATGGCTACAGAAAACAGGGAGGTGATGGGCAGAATAAGGATTTTCTTGTGGCACACTTCATAGGGTAGCACAAGCTGAGAAATCTAAGCTGAGAAATCTAGTTCAAGGGATACCCTAGTGTCCTTTATTTCATGGCTTCAGGTGTTATTATTATTTATATAGTGCCAGCTATGTACGTGGCACCGTACAATCAATAGTTATAGACAGGTCCCTACCCGCAGGGGGCTTACAATCTAAGAGACAAGGGAAGGGGAGACGAGGGAGAGGTGAACACCTACAGAGACAAGAATACATTCATGAGGTTGAGACGTTGCATGTGCACGTGCTTCGCTTAGTTACAGGGAACTAGATTCCGAGTGAGGGGGGAAGAAGACGCAATTTCACTCAACGGGCTACTGAAGGCCTGACAGAAGAGGTAGGTTTTCAGGAGGGATTTGAAAGAAGGGAAGGAGAGAGTAGAGCAAACATATCCACAGAAGGAGTTCCAGGCAAGAGGGGCAATGACAAATTCTGCTTTCAGTTCCACACCATGAAAATCTGGGGAGACTGCAAGAGTCCCTGATCCAGTTAGATCCTAATGGGCCCAACTGAAATTCTGCACCCAATTACACTGGTGAAAATTAGGAGTCAATCCACTGAAATCAATAAAGTAACACCACTTTGAAACCAGTATGAGGGAGACTGGAAATCAGTATGAGGCAGAGTGGAATCAGATTCTGCCACTCTTACTTCCACCAGAGGGTGGCTACCTGCCGAGTAAAATACTCCTTTATTATGAGTAAGGTTGGGTAGCACTAAGGGAATCAACAAGTCAATTCTGATTAACTGGCTGCTGTGCCATTTTCCACCATCATCTTTACCTGTAAAATCTCAATGATTTTTAATTTGGTGTGCATCACAGTCACATCTTCATTGTCTGTGGTGCTTGCTTGTTTGCTTGAGTTGATACTTGGCTGCACATCAGGTACACTGAATGGAAAGATGGATCCTCTGCTGAGAACCATTTGGGTCATCATCTCTCCCACACCATGGATGGTCCTCATCACATTGTTTCCTGTGCATTAAAACAAAAAGTTACTTTTGCTTTTAAATCCATTGGCACTTCATGTAACAAGAAAAGCCCCAACACCCTCTCTGCTAAGGAAAAAAAACCCACTTTGATGGCAAATTTGCACAGCACAGAAATAGAACTAAAATTTTAATTTTTTCTTTTTTAAATGACCAAAAAAATCTGCCACCTGAGTCTTCTGGCAAGGGGGTTTGTTTGCAGGTCAGTGGAAGAGGTAAGGAACAAAATTTTCCGTTCACACCCTGTCACACCAATGGGATCTTAATCCTGTTCTGAAGGCAACATCTCTGAGTTTCCAAGCCTGATCCACCTTTGGATTCTCTGCAAAGCTTGCCCACACAGGTAGTTACTGAATGATGATTTTGGTTAGTGATATCCCCCTGTTATGCCCTTCCCTCTATTAATCTTCGAATTAAACTACTGTATGTGGAAGATACCTCTGACCTAATCTTAAACAGGAAAATACACACAAAAATAACAATGAGAAGCCATTAGATGGCAAGCACTTCTGATTTTTGCCAAACTGGTCTGGATTTTAATTAATAACCTTGAGACATGGGGTTCAATCCTCCACTTGCTGAAGTCAGTGGCAAAACTCCACTGACTAACAATGGAGAATGCTCCCTTCGTTATAACAGAAGGAATACAGAAAGCATGTTCCTCTCAACTCTCAAATGAAACTTGTCTTTCTCACTCTAACAAGGGGATGAGAAGGAGAGAGCGAATGGCCAAAGAAAGGCTTCTTGAACAAAGATATACTGTTTTTCCTCTGTAACTCATGGGTTCACTAATGGAACGAGATCGGAGACTGAGGCCCTCAACCTCACAAGGAGTGAGAAAAACAGAGGGAACACTGAAACTATGGCCAAGCAAGTGAAAGGAATGAATAGAACATACAGTTTGCCAGAAGAAAGCTTGAGTAGTTCTTGCGTGCCTCACCTTACACTTTTACCAATATGCAACTGCCACGTTCTACACAAAATGCTGACACCCTCTTCCTGAATATTCTGGTGCTAATGGACAAAGGTAAAACAGGGGTTTTTGCCAACGATATCCCCCTCTTATGCCCTTCTCTATTATTCTTGGAATTAAAACTATTATATGTGGAGGAGGAAGATACCTCTGACAATCTTAATCTTAAAGAGGGAAATACAGAAACATTTGCTGTTTAAAAAGAGGAGACGACAGATCCGTGTCGTGCTTTGGGTCCCTGTCTGTATTTGGTGTGGTGAGCAAAGTGTCCAAATTAAGCTTTTTAATATACTGCTTGTAGTCCATACAAAGGAGGAAGAAAAATAAGTCCTGAATTTACATGATTTTAGGAGGGGGTGGGGAAGACTTCAGGACAAGAGCTAAATGAGCCATCAGAGTGTTAAACTAGCAAATTCTCCTGTCTACACACAAGTAAGACAACAAAACAACAACAAAAAACTTGAATGAAATCCCATCTTCAAGGATTTCAACGGCCTGTTTAATCTTCTGTCTAGCACACGATGGACAACCCAGCATGTTCACTGTCAGCAAGCGGTTCACTGTCAAAGGCAGCATTCTGTGACTTGTCAGGGAAGTGACAAGTGCTCCGTCACCCTTATTTTTGGTTGTGATGCATTACCTAGGTTATATCACATCAGGAGTGGTGCTTGGCGTGACACAGGCCTGTAAAGTCTGGCCAGTCTAGCTGGAACTACTCCACATGGTGTTGAATGGGTACTTTGAGTCTGACCACTTTGTCACCAAGGGAACTGCTCACTGCTGCAGATCCACAACTGTTGTGTCAGAGTCTAACCCCCACAGTTGGCTCCTGGCCCTCATTGGCCAGGCAATCTGAAGCCTCATTGGCTACCTAAGGCTATATAAAGATGACAGGAATTATTAATTAATTATTAATTATTATTATTAGCAAGTATTTATATAGCACAAGCAATGTACCTGGTGCTTTACAAAGTAATGGAATAGACACAGTCCCTGCCCTAAAGCTTACAATCTGAGACACAGAGGGGGTGGGGGCAGATGAAGGAAATTGTGAAAGCATGTGAGGTTTAGTTGCCATAGGCCTTGGTGTGCTCCTGCTCACTCCTGTCCTGTGCCTGTACCTTGCCTCCAGCCTTGTAACTGCCCGTTCTGCTCTGTGCTCCTGCTTTGCCCCTGTTTCATCCCTTGATCTTGCTTCCTGCCTTAGTTCCTGTCTTACATCAGCTACCTTGCCTCTTCTCCAGCCATAATCTTGCCTTGGTCCTTGCTTCTGGAGCCCAACCATGATCCTTAGCCCACTTGGCTACTGACTCAACTATGGTTTGGTTTCTTGGCTCTGGTTCTCTGGCATCTCCATGCTTTACTTTTAATTTGGCAAAAATTAAAAGCAAAGAGTCCATCTCTCTGGCTTCTCCAGCCTCCTATGTACTAGGGGTGTGCACCAGGCCATGTCATTATCATTATTCGTTTTTGTTATTCGTTTTAGTTATTCAAAAATGTTTTAGTTATCGTGATTAACGACAATGTTGTTTTTGTTATTGGTATAGATATAGTTTTTGTTATCGTATCATTATCATTTTTGTTATTGGTATCGATATCGTTATTGATTCAATTGAAGATTTTATTTTTGGTATCGATATCGTTAGCAATTCTCATGCACAACTAATATCTATCTAAATCTAAGGGAGACAGGGGAAGGGAAAAGGAAAACTATCTATTAACTAATCAATTATCTATACAACTATTCTAATCTAATCTATATGTCTATAATATATATCTATATCTAATCTATACTATCTATCTATATATAATGTACAGGGGGGAGAAGGGTAGGGAAAAGGAGAAGATAAATGTAGGGTATGAGGAAGGAAAGGTATTGGTAATACAATGAGGGCTAGGGAGGATTTTTTGTGTGCAAGCACCACAGTTCTATAAAACACAATCTGCCAAGCAAAGCTTTCACAGAACAGAGAGAAAAAGCCTAGTCCTCCCATTATGAAGGGTTGCAGTGCCCTCCCCCAGAGCTCCCCTGATTGGTTGTAGTAGGCAACAGGCATTGAGCAATCACAGAGTGCCATGAGACTGCTGGGACCTGCTTGCACTGCTCATTGACCAGCGATATATCCATCAGATACGGCTGAGTTGCTCACCCCTCCCAACACAGGCACAGTTCAAAAAATTAGGGCTCCGAAATGTGTGCTCACTCCTCCCCTTTCCACATTTTCCCTCCAAAACCAAACTGCCACAGCACTAATAATGACAACGATAATGACATTGTTGTTTTCGTTATTGTTTTTGGTATCAGTATTCTTGGTTGTCGTTTTCTTTATCGCAATAACGAAAATTTTCGTTATTTTTATTGTAATAACGAAAATGACATGCACATCCCTACTATCTACTGCCCCATGTTCATCTCATTCAATTCTAGCTACATTCACTGTCCAGACCAGGGCCTTGACCTTAGCAAGTTGGTGCTTGATAGGCTTAAATAACATGGTATAGCCATGTGTAGCCTAGTGGATACAGTGTTGGACTTGGACCTGGGAGTCATGAGTTCAAATTGTGTTGTAGCCACATAAACTCATTGGGTGACCTTGGGAAAGTCACCACTTCCCAGCCTAAGTTCGCTATCTCTAAAATGGAAATAACAACCACCGCGCTTTACCGTGTGGCGTTCCGCAGGGATCGATCTTGTCTCCGCTGTTGTTTAATATCTATATGCAGCCCTTGGGGGAGGTCGTGAGAGGGTTCGGGGTGCGTTGTCACCAGTATGCTGATGATACTCAGCTGTACCTCTCCTTTTCTACTGACCCAGACCCTGCTATCTCGTTGCTATCCCAATGTTTGGAGGCCGTGGCGGATTGGATGCGGCTGAGCAGACTGAAGCTCAACCCAGATAAGACGGAGGTGATGGTGGTGGGGAGGGCGAAGGGGGTGGTGGCCCCCCTAGTTGGGGGGGTTCGCCCTCCTGTAGCTCAGCAGGTTCGGAGTCTGGGGGTAGTATTGGACGCAGACCTGCGTCTGGAGCGGCAGGTGGAGGCAGTCGCTAAGGCTGCCTTCCGCCAGCTTTATCTTGTGCGTAGGCTGCGTCCGTATGTCTCTGGCCCGGACCTGGCCTCCCTCATCCATGCCTTTGTCACCTCGAGGCTCGACTACTGCAACGCGCTCTACGTGGGGCTTCCCTTGTTCTTGGCTCGGAGGCTGCAGCTGGTGCAGAATGCGGCGGCTCGTCTTCTTACGGGGACGGGTCGCCGGGAGCACATTACACCGGTGCTCCGAGCTCTGCACTGGCTGCCGATAGTGTGCCGGGCCAAGTTCAAGGTCCTGGTGATGATCTATAAAGCCCTACACGGTCTCGGCCCCTCATACCTTAGGGACCGCCTCGCCCTTCGCGCCCCAGAGCGGCTCCTGCGGTCTGCCGGGGGTGCCTTCCTGGAGGTCCCCCGTGTTAAGCGGGGGGCCACGATGGAGAGGGCATTCTCGGTGGTGGGACCGCGGCTGTGGAACTCCCTTCCGGAGGAAGCTCGCCTGGCCCCTAGCCTTTTAACATTTCGGCGAAACTGTAAGACCTGGCTGTTTGCCCAGGCCTTTGGGAGGGAGAGTGGGGAGGAAGGTTTTTAGTCCCCTACCCATTTGTTTTTTTTGGTGTTGTATAGCCCTGTTTTAATATTTAATATGTAATATTTAATGTTTGATTGTTTTAGATGGATTTTATTGTATTTTATTGTTTTAATGTTGGAAGCCGCCCCGAGCTGCGTTGCAGGAGGGGCGGGGGTATAAATTTATAAAATAAATAAATAAAAAAAACTTCAAAGGGTTGTGGTAAGGCTGTACTAGAAAAGGATTCTAAAGCTCCTTGAACACTGAAAGTGCTATAGAAAAATTAATAATGATCAATCCTTTCACCTAGCATACACAGGACAAAATGCATTACAATGCTCTTAGCTCCTAACACATGCAATATTGAAAGAGAATTAAAGGGTGTGACTGAGATAAATAACTACAGGAAGACAGACTAAAGAGGGTTACAGCCCTTCTTATTACTATTGTCATTTTCAAATGAATTTCATTAATACAGCTGAAAGGTTTTCAGTGGGAAATAAACCTGCTTAATCAATTTCAGTATTTGTAGCTGAAATGGATTATGATCCCCTTTACCAATATAGGCTTTTTTTTGTCAATAGTATTAGCAAGGGACAGAGTCAGAGGCAAATCAATCTTATACAACATTTTAGCAAATTACAAGTTATAGACAATTATAGTTTAAATTAACAGAGAGCAGGTTGGGAGGGGGATTCTTGAAGCTAAACTGAAATTGTAGTGATAACAATTAATTATGCTCTTCATCCCAACCTTATAACAATCATTGGAATGTAACCGTTTTGTAGAGAAATGGGCTAGGCATCCAGTTTAGAAGATGCAAAACAGTGGATGGGAAGAGACTGGAACGAAGTCTTACTCTTTGCAGACATCTAGCAATCATTCATGTCCATGCAGAGGGGAGAGAAATTTTGAATTAGAGTTTGCACAAAAGAGGATGTAGTAGAGGTCAGCCGCCTCTGCTGCAACAGGAACTAGCAGTGAGTATAAATGACGCAGCTGATACGTAAAGGTGGTATGACGTAACGTTTTCATCAGATGTAGGATAGTCTTACGGCACATGAATAAAGGCAGTCAAGGAAAGTTTAGATGAGTTTACCTTGTGGATCAAATACTTCCACCAGAGCTTCTCTTATCACCCAGCTCTTCAATAAGGCTTCACTCAGACACCACAATTGCTACTGGGGCTGAAACGAGAATCCGTTTTTTTCCTCGCAAGAATCGAGGATCGTTACCAAGATCTCAGGAAAATCTCAGTAATGGTTTGAGATCTCAGTCAAGAATTTTTCTCAATTTACCATTTACCGCTATTTACCATGTACAGCATACCAATTTACCATGCACCGCATACTGTGTTCCGGTAATGCACATGCACAAAAATGGCCACCACAGCTGTTCTTCCAAGATTGTGCCAGCAGTGTCGCAACCATTTTGGAAAATTTTCCGGAATGAGCGTGGTACACAGTAAGCAGTACATGATATACGGTACATGGTCAATCATGGAAAGCAGTAAGCAGTCATCATAGTAAATGGTAAATCGACAAAATCCTCAACCAAAAAATGGTGAGAACCGAGGGGTTTCCCGATTATCGCTAAAAATGAATTGAGAACTGTGATTCTCGGTGAGAATTGAGAAAAGAAATCGAGACTGAGTTTCAGTCCTACTTGCTACGCATGAACTCCAGCAGCAGTACCATGGGTTTGCCTCCAGTTTATTCCAACACAGCATTTGTCATGATATCTGAACAAATCTACCATGGTATTAACAACAAGGTCAGTGGTGAAAGCACATGGGATATTCTCTAAGGCTGCTTGCCCAAGAGCTGCTTTGGCGCCATGGGAGCATGTGCTATTCAAATCTAGCGCAACTCCCGTCTCATGGGAAAGGAGGAAGTGAGGGTCTCCCGCCAGCAGGCTTGCATAAAGGACAGGGTAGTGAAATCCTTAATTTGAATAGCATATGCTCCCACAACGCCAAAGGCTGCTCATGAGAAAGCAGCCTGAGATTCCTTTACATCATAATGCTCAATAAAACGGCATGGTCACTTCAGATAGGGTGGGGACCTCTCTATGCCTCGCCTCCTCTCCAAACATCATGACACTATGGTGCTTGGAAAGGAGGTGTGGCCACATCAGAAAGGGGAGAGGAAGCCCGTTCACTTCCGCCTAGTTCCAATGTGGCCCTGGTTCCAGGTGGGAGCCAGGGGGATGCAACTTTAACTTCCTACTGGCACCCATGGCTGGAGTCATAAAAGTTGTGTGCTATTCCTGTCCTGCTGTGCGCTCATGGTCAAGTTTTTTCACTTCTCTGCAACATTTTTTTTAATTTTTTTTAAACTCCTACCCTTTGTCTATCTTGTTTATTTAAACTGTAAGCTTTGGGGTAGTATTTGCCTCTTGCGTGTTTTGCACAGTAGCTAACACAATGCAACCCCATTTTCATTTGAGTTATCTGTGCGCTACCATAATATAAATGATGGATTAATCCATCACCTCTAATTAATAAATGGGCTAAATCCTGAGAACTGCTGAACAAATAATTTGTAGAAATGTAAAAAAAAATACATTTGTGCTAATCACTCTTCTCCATAGTCGCACAGGAAAGGATCTCAAACATATCCTGCTCTGGTTTCATGCGTTTAGCATAGAATATAGCCACAAAGCCAGAGTTAAGTTATCTTTTTACCAATGCAGGATAACGAAAGAGAAAAATCAGTGAAGGCGGTGATATGATTTAAGAGTGCCAGACAAAACCGGTATTATAATTGGAAGATAGAATGCTTGTCATTATTTTGGAAAGACAACTGGGTGTCTCCTTTCCACATGGTTTGATCATAGGGATATATTCCTAATGAATATATCAGTTTCTGTCACTTAACTGTAGCACATAATCTCCTACAATTTGGCATGACTAACAACAGACCATCCTCGGAGAGAAAAAAGATTTCAGAGAACATTTGAAAGAACGGGCAATGGGCACCAACATCGCCAGATAAACAAAAATGCTGATAAACCATTTACCCGTTTTTAAAAATTCTAAGAGCGAAGTAGAAAAACCCAAAGCCATTCTGTTTTATGACTAAGATAGTAAATGACAAAATGTTAGATTCTGGGAGAAAAACAGGACTAAAAAGTCATATTTTAAAATCTTGCCTTACCGGTTGCTACCATCCCCAAACTGAGCTTAAATCCACCACAAAGGCTTTGGCTCTTTTGCAATGATCATGAAGTGCATGATTTTACAAAAATGGAAGAGTACGATTACCCCCAAAATAGAACAATGGTGTTTGGACCGATCAGAGTGGGCAGCGATAGAAAGAATAGCTTACCGCTGTAGAGAAAAGGCTGATTAATTTTAAGAGATCTGGAAACCATTTGGATAAAGAAACACACACCCCTGAGACTACTGAGGAAATGCCAGGGCTCTGGTTCCAGCTGCCATCTGTCCATCGCTCCTTTCCTCCCCTTATGCAGTTTCTTCTCTCTTCCCTTCATCTTCCATTTCTTTTCTCCCAACATGCAAGGATATAAGGAGCTGCCTAACTGACCAGACCAATGGCACATCTTACTACAGTACTGTCACAACCTGACACAGCAGCAGGGTTTCAAATCCATCTCTCCAGAGTCTCCAGCAGAGGCCTTACTCAGGCATGTTACCCGAGACCCTCCAGGATCCCTGGCAGAGGCATCACCGAGGCATGCTACCAGAGATCCTGAATCGGAGATGCCAGGGATTGAAGTTGGGACCTTATGGCCCACCCATGTTTTGTTATTTTATAATTCAAATCAAATCAAAGTTTATTAGGCATTGACTATTGCCCTGGCCAAAAATGTCATAGTAAACAGACAGATTGTTGATAAAAATACAAATACAACAAAGACAAACCATACATTACAACACACATTAATTTCATAACCACAATAAGCCACAGCCTCTGAAGAAAACAACAAAGTTCCAAACATGAGAGCAGGCCAACAAAAGCAGATTAAGTCCCACAGACAGGCCTCAAATTAAGAAAGAGCACGAGACTTATAATGGCCACACTCTACACCTGCAATCAGTACATCACTCTATACGTTGCTAGTGACAGCATTACCAGCTGCAGCAGAAAAAAACGCCTTGCTCCGATCAGAACTTATAATGACAATACTTGACTCCTGAAGACACTTTGCTTTTTTCGAAGCTTGTGACGGAAGCACTTGACACCTAAGGAGGTTGCCTCACTCTTTTTGGAGCTTGCGTCGGCAGCGCTTGACTCCTGAAACAGAAGCCTAACTCCTAAAAAACTTGCAACAGTGACACGACTCGTAGAAAGAGTGCCTGGCTCTTCTTGGAGCTTCTGGCAGCAACATTTAACTCCTATTCCAGATGCCTTCAACCTCATCATCATCAATATGTTGATATACCGGCCTCAGCCATGACAAGTCAGGAAACGACCATGAATAAATCTTATAGCTCTTAAAAAGAATTACATAGACCATAGCAATAACATCAACCAAGGTATAACATCACTATAGTCATTGGCTGGTAAATCATACTAGTAAAAAACACTTACCTTTGCTTATTAGGAGCACACAAAGAGCCTTCATACAACTTAACTAACAATTACACGTTAGTCTTTACCACCCGTGCACGTAACCTCGCAGTCCTGGCCGCAAAAAAAGCCACCTCATTTCTTACTTTGGCTTTTTTTTATCTATTAAGAGATATATCAGTCTCTGCAGAGTTGACCATAAGGGGTCAAATTTAACTTTCCCAAGAGCATTTCCTGCGGTTGGGCATATAAAGGACAAGTTAAAATATAGTGTGGAAGATCCTCCACACACTCACAGATACATTTCCATTCCTGGTAAGATATTCCTTTATATCTCCCTTCAACAACCACCACATTTTACAGATGGAGAATTGAGGCAGAGACTTGCCCAAGGTCAACCAGTGAGTTCATTGCCTAGGCCAAGATTTGAACCCTGGTCTCTAAGGTCCAAGTCCAGCACCTTATCCACTATACCACACTGGGTCTCAACTTAATTATTGAAACCTTTATGTTAATATAGTTAAAATATGGTTACAATATTTATTATTTTAATATGTCTGGTTTATTTAAGGTTTTTATAGTTAATAAATGATGTAATTTACAGATATACTTTTAATCACACAGATCGTATGGTATCTGGGATCATGAACATGTGTAAACTACACATAATTTTCTTTGATGTGTTTTGTGATTGGGTTGCTAAGGTTTCAGTGCTATTTTTTATTTTTTTTAAATCAATAAAAAATTAAATCACAAAAAAAGGTTTCTGTCACCTGGTGGCTATTAGGTGGACATAGCGTGCAGACAATTTATAGTCTCACTACTATTCCTAATCATCCATAACACTATAAGCACCCCACAAGTAAGAACCTAAGTAGTGCCATACTGAATCAGACCAATGGTCCTTCAAGCCCAGCATCCTGTCCTCCGACAGTGGCCAATCTCGATCACATCGGAGAAGAACCAACAGTCACCGTGGGCAATCCATTCCCTGTTGTTCACTTCCAGCTCCCGATAGTAAGAAGTTCATCCCGTAAGCTACTTGGTTAATAGCCATTAATGAACCTATTCTCAAGAACTTATCCAGTCCTTTTTGAAACCCAGCTATACTACTGGCCTTGACAACATCCTCTGGCAACAAATTCCATAAGTTAATTATGTGTTCAGTGAAAACATATTTCTTTTTATTTGTTTTAAATCTGCCAGCAGCTAGTTTCATGGAGTGTCCCCTACTTCTAGTACTATTTGAGAGGGTAAATAACCGTTCCCTATCTACTTATTCCACGCCACTCAAGATTTTATAAATCTCTGTCATGTCCCCTCTGAGTCTTCTCTTCACTAAGCTGAAGAGACCCAGCTTGTCAAGCCTCTCTTTGTACGGAAGCCGTTCCATACCCTTTATCATTCTCATTGTCCTTCTCTGTACCTTTCTAGTTCAGCTATGTCTTTTTTGAGAAGGGGCGACCAGAACTGCACACAATATTCCAGGTGCGGGCGCACCATTGATTTGTATAGAGGCATTATCCTCAGTTTTATTCTCTATCCCTTTGCGAATAACTCCTAACATTTTCTTTGCTTTTTTGACTGCTGTTGCACATTGGGCTAAGAATTTCAGTGTATTGTCCACAACCACCCCCAGAACCTTTCCTGAGTGGTAACTCCTAGCTTAGTACCCAGCATTGTGTACTCATCGTTTGGATTATTTTCCCCCTATGTGCATCACTTTGCACTTGTCCACATTAAATCTCATCTGCCATTTAGATGCCCAGGCACCCAGTCTTGTAAGATCCTGTTGCAGTTCTTCACAGCCTGCTCATGTTTTAACTACCTTGATTAATTTGGTGTCATCTGCAAATTTGATCACGCCCTTTTCCAGATCATTAATGAATACATTAAACAGCACCAATCCCAATACAGATTCCTGGGGCACACCACTTTTTACATCTCTCCATTGTGAAAACTGTCCATTCAGTCCTACTCTTTGCTTCCTATCCTTTAACCCGTTACCAATCGATAGTAAGACACTACCTCCTGTCCCATGACTTTTTAATTTTCTCAAGAGTCTTTTATGTGAGACCTTATCAAATGCTTTCTGGAAAGCATTTGATAAGGCACTAGAACTAAGCCTGGTTGGCAATCCCAGTAGTGAGGCAAATGACTGTCAACTGACATTTACTGATGCTGTATGTGAGGAAGGGTAGTAACGAGGAACAAGAGGGTTAATGTCTGGAGTAAAGAGAGGGGATTTCAGTCATCAGAGCAACCAACCGGGTGCATTTTAGCAACACTAATTTACTTTTTAAAGCAGAGGTTCCCAAACTATCAATCACAATTAGAACCGAAACAGTTATCCATGGAAATACTGGTAACAGTCAAATTTGCAGTAATCAAACTGATCCAGCAATAATAGGTAATAATTGGTAAGTGACAGGTAATGCTGTGGTTTAACAAATTACTGCATACTATTACCAACTTCAGTATTACTGACTTTTGCCATTTACCATGTTGCTGCATTGCCATTGCCATTTCATAGTTACCCTCCCTCTCATCACACTCCTACAACCCACAAAAGCAAAATAGAGGACTATCCTCTTATATGGTATGGGAGGAGAAATGGGGTGTGACTGTACAAAAAGTGATTGGCTAAAATGGAGTAAACAAGCAATGGATGCAAACCCAGAAGTAAACTGGAAACACAGTAAAACAATTAATTGATAATACTATTATTTGGTATTTCAGAAAGCTGGTTAACCAATAGCAGTATTTGATTACAACTCAGGGCACCTGCACATGAGACGAGGGGGGAGGGCGGAACTTCCGTGAGCCATAATCACGGCAGGGGGAATCACGTGACGCTCCACTCGTGTACGGAAGCTTTTAAGCGTCGTTAGCCTGTTTCTGACATGACTGCACTCAGAGATTACAGGGCTAGATTTTGAGCCCTGTAATCTACGAGTGAGCTCACAGCAGAAATGGGCTAACGACATTTAAAACCTTGCACACATGAGTGGAGCGTTACGTGATTCCCCCTGCCGTAATTACGGCTCACGGAAGTTTCCCCCCTCCCGTCTCGTGTGCGAAGCGGCTTCAGTTAACTACTTGAATGTCCAGAATATTTGTTACTAACCACCTTACTACTGCAGTTTTCATTTCAGCCCTCGTAATGATCTCAAGTGGAGTCGCACCCTCTAGAAACAGGATCATAATCCTGTGATATTTGCTATGCTTTGCATATCTGGGGTCACAGGGTTATACTTCAGTCTCAAAATGGAGTCACGCAGACAAAGTTTGGGAACTGGTGTTTTTTAAATCTCTAAAATTTAACAATCAATCAAAAAGATGTTGAAAATCTATATACTAAAAACGTATGCTATTGATGGGGAGAGGCGTAGCTTTCATAATTGCACTATAAAAGTGTGACATATAGATTACTGAATTAAAGCTGATGACTTGTACTTTTGCAGAAAAATCACAGAATGTCAAAAAGTTGATTTGTTTAATCACAATCACGGAAAGAAAGCACCATAAAAGTCAGCCATCTTTCCCTGATTGAGAGAGGGAGCCCTCTGCTGGTGAGTCAGGCTAATGATTCGGTTCACCCTGCAGCCCTTACCTACATAAGCCTTTTTTGAGATGCCCGGCAATTGAAGTGCTTACACCAAACAGCGCAGAAGAACTCGAACTCGGCGCACAAACAGCAGTCATCTAACCGTAGCCAGGAATACAGAGAATATGCCCAACATTCCACACACAACAGCAATCAACAATTCGTTGACCAGGCAACATGAAGCAGTCTTACAATCAGAATGGAATCAGAAGTATTTCAAGACTATATACTGCACCAAAGAATGAACAACACTGCAACAAAATAAATAACCAGATAATAGAAAAACGTGCATGTGATCATCACATATACAAAAGCATGGACACCATAGACTCTCAGGATGACAATCAACAATTGCAATACCCTACTGAGTTTCTAAACTAGCTCGAAGGAAACATATTGCCTCCTCACATTCTCAGATAGGTGCAATTGTAATGTTACTTTGCAACCTCAGCAGAAACATGGGACTGATGGACATGTCTCCGAGTGATAAGGATGTATTATAATTCCTTTGACCTCAAAGTCATAACCGGACACACAAAAGGGCAGCAAGTACTTCTACCTCATATTGATCTTCAGCTAAGAGAGACTTCTTTTCCCTGTGCAATCAAGAGATGACAATTCCCTAGTAAGATAGCCTTTGCTATGACTTTGAACAAGAGTCAATGGCAGACACTGAACAGAGTCAGTAAATACCTTCCTCAGCTAGTGTTCTCTCATGGGCAACTCTATGTGGCTATGTTCCGTGTAAAAGGCCTTTGAAAACTTGAAAATGTTCATCAGACAAAGTGACAAGTAAGGAACATTCCCAGGCTTTAACAGCTATTACACTAACAATATCAGTATCAATATCATAATAAAAAAAGGAAATAGCACAGCACACCATATTAACAGCTCATCAAATTACTTCCAGATGCAACAGCAGGACAACAAAAAAGCCACTGGAAGGCAAATACGTAATAAATTTAATAGAACAATCTCTCTCTATAAAAAACTCTCTATATCAACAATGTATTAAACATCTATGCTAATCCCAAAGTGGATTAACATGTTCGGTCACAAAGGTAGACATGTGAAGTACATATAAACAACATCTGCTAAAACTTACTGGCAATATGTATGTACACAATATATATCAATTAAAACAATAATCCAAAAATGTAAACTCAACCCTACGTGTTTTGGAAAATTCCCTTACTCATACAGGTTTGCTTGTATGAGGGATTGAGTATGGGATACATCACAGAAAAGGAATATTATTTTTTATTCAAAGAGAATCCCAGGACACCAACATTCTATATACTGCCGAAGATACATAAAGGGATTTTTCCACCACCAGGCAGAACCATCTTGTCTGGGAATGATTCAAACCCATTTCTAAATATATAGATTATTTTATGAAGCCACATGTATTAGTTTTATGTTCATATATTAGAGACACTATGGATTTATTAAATAAGTTGAAATCTACACTAGTAATTCTTAGCCTGAATGTATTTTCCACTAAAAATAGCTTTTTTAAAAAAAAAAAACACTCACCCATGTTAAAGCAATAGGTGTGGCTACTTCTGGTGCCGAACAACAATCCTTGCAATATACACAGGGGTTGTTGTACAAGGATTTGCTTGCAAAGTAAACCCCTCCACACAACACACAACCCATAGAGAGCAGGGATTCTCAACCTGGTGCTCAGGAGCGCCCGAGTGCTCCGGCAATGTGTGAAAGTGCTCAGCGCTCTTGACTGGAAAAAGATTGAGCACCCCTGGCATAGAGGAAAGCAGCACGGGCTGTGCTTTCCCCACAAGGCCAGCTTATTGTGTGAAGGAGCACTTGGTGAACAGGTAGAGGAAGCCAAACAAATTCATGTCCAAAGAACTGGCATTAAACCCATGGAAAGGACAGGCAGGTCAAGATTGAAGTGGTGGCTCCCAAATCTTTTGCCTCTGAGATGCTATTTTGAGACTTACATATAACCCCATGACCTCAGAAAGTAACAAAGACATGCAAAGTAAAGCAAATATCAACCATGGTCACAACCCCTCTGGGGATGGAGTGACCGCATTTGGGAGCCTCTGGACTAAAGCATGGGCCCCTTCTCTGGGTAAGGACACAGGTGACGTTAACCCACACTGGGCAATCTTACTAGCCTGCAATGCAGCTGACTGCCAGGTCGGCGGCCGCCAGATGTTTCACCTACTTCCACCCTGGGGTGGGTGGGTGGATGGCGGGCTACTACACAATGCGTCTGTCAAAGACCAGTGACGCATTGCAGTTACTGTTGCCCCACTCGTGCCAATCAGCCCCATGGCGAGGTCTGCCGGCACTACAGAGCCGTGGGCGTAGTTCACCATTCTTGTGCGGCTACATCACTGCAGGACACGAGATAGTGGGTGGAGTGGAGCCAGGCGCCTGCCTAGGCGGCTGGCTCCTCGGTCTGCCGCAGCCCTCCCACCCAGTTTCCCCATAAGGGGGCAGACTTTTTCGACTGCTCTTCCCACCAGCCCAGTGTGGCAGCTACATTTGCCCTGCCTCAGGGGGGTAGGGGATCCAGCCAGCCCTGTCTCATGTAGCTTTACCCTCTCTCTCTCACTTACATGCTGGGTACCATGCACTGCCACTTTGTTTGAAAACCACCATATCCAGTATGATGGTATGAATTTTTGCACTAAGTTTAGGTTTTTCAGTACTCTTTAGACATGACCCAGTGTAGCCTACTGAGGACCCCATGGCCTAGAACCCTGGCATGTTGCCCTGGTAGCTCCTACTGTAAAACCAGCTGTGTGAGTCCATCATTCTTCTAACTGATCATTAATCTGGCCAAGAAAAAAGCAGTTAGACAGTCCAGATTCTAAAGAGGATGAATCACAGATTTTGCAGACAAAAGTGTGACATTTCTCACATAAACCGACGAGCCAAAAATAACCACAGAAAAGGAAACGAGCAGTAAATTACCTGTGTGCTTTAAAAAAACTAAACTAAAAAAAACAACCCCTCTTGAAATCTAAAAGGGTGTTTTTGTTACTGTACAAGTACTGTAGCTGTGGGGTTTTTCTACTAGCAAAGGAAGTGCTAATTTCCATTAAGACACCAACCACAATGGCAAAGTAAGTAGCTCAGGAATTACAGGCAAGATCTCAGTACATTAGATGACCAGGAAGTTGCCAAGAACAGAATTTTTGTTCCATTTCCGACAGCATGGATGGAAGGTAAGAAAAGTACTACATCCCCATCCAGTTGTGCATGCATGGGTGCGTGCTTTTGTTTGTTTTAAAAAGAAACTATAGGAGGATAGCGAAGGCTCATTCAACTAACATCCTCACTCTCCCATTGTCTAAACATTTCTATGAAAGCAAGTACTGTACAGATGTAATCTACAATTATT
>QEPC01007142.1:672036-696290 GCA_003113815.1 Sphenodon punctatus
TCTTGAGGAGGAATTTGAAGGTACGAAGGGAGGGGGCGAGGCGGATGTGGGAAGGGAGGGAGTTCCAGGTGTGGGGGGCAGCTAGGGAGAAGGGACGAAGACGGTTAGGGTAGCAGGGGAGGTGTGGGAGGGGACAGAGGAGGAGCGGAGTTCACCGACTGGAGTACGGAGAGATATTAGCACAGAGAGGTAGGGGGGAGCAAGGTCGTGAAGAGCTTTATAGGTGAAGACTAGGAGCTTGTGCAGGATTTGTTCACGAAGGGGGAGCCAGTGAAGAGAGGAGGAGGGGCTGCACATGGTCAAAGTGACGGGCGAGGTGGATGACCCTGGCAGCAGAGTTTTGGACAGAGATGAGGGGAGAAAGGTGAGAACGGGTGAGGTCAGTGAGAAGGAGGTTACAGTAATTGAGGCGAGAGATTACCAGGGCGTGAACAAGGGTTTTGGCAGAGGAGAGAGAGAAAAGGGTAAATCTTAGCAATGTTATGGAGCAACAGGATTTGGCAACAGAGTCGATGTAGGGTTTAAAAGAAAGGGGTGAGTCAAAGATGAAGCCTAAGCTATGGGCTTGGGGGACGGGAAGGATGGTGACCCCGTCAATGAGGATCGACAGGGAAGAGGGAGAGGAAGGATGATGCAGGCTTAGTGGCAGCATGCATGACACAAAAAAAATAATAATCCATGATTCGGCTCCTTTTCCATCATACTTCCTTCCCAAGCTGTTGAGGGCAAAGGAGAAAGGGATGGTACATGAACCACCACACTTTACAGCGACTTTAAATATCATCTCTATTTTTGTAGTTGAATTCTTCTAGACATCATTCTATGATTATTTAGGTCCTGAATTTGCAATTAACTTGTTCCTGTCCTCAAAACAGCAACAACTGCTCCCAGGAGATTCAAAGACCCTCTTTCCATCTGTGGGGGGAAATGGTACATTCCAGAAGTAGTGTGTTTTCTGTCTCAAAGAGTCTCCAATGGATGTCTCCTACTGCTGCTGCTCTTGCAACCCCAAACCAGAATTTAAGGATCATTCTTAAAACACCCTTCCCCCTTGCCATTCCTTAATCTGTGTTTACCTTAAATGGCAGCAATGCATACACTCAGCTGCTGATTTCCCTTAATTTCAATGGCCCACCCCTCATCAGGAGGCAAAGAACAATCATCAAAGAGCATAGGAAGTGGTAAAGATTTCACACAATGTTCTTAATACAGGTTTGGGCAAGTACCCGCTCTAAAAAAAGTGTTGTGTGAATGCAGTCTAAGAAATACAAGAGCTTTTGAGTGACGTATCAGGCCTCCATGGAAACTAAACCATGATTAATTTTACTTTTCTACTTCCATCAATGTTGGGCTTCCTCCCATTCACCAGAGTCTTTTTTTAAGGGGTGTTAGCAAATGTGGCAGTGGCCTGTTTTGGCCCACTGAGGCCCGTTTTGGCCCACTGAGGCCCGCAAGCTACCGGCACATTTCTTGCTGCGTCGCCAGATGTTCACCCGGGATTGATCCCGGGCATGTCAGCAGCGAGCGAGGACTGCAATCCTTGAGACTTGTGGAGTCAGAGTCTTGGCTACCATCCCCCCAATTGGACCAAAGGGGGCTATAGCGCTTGTTCTGGCCCACCGGGACCTGGCCTCGCTTGGGTCCGCCATGGCCGCCCATCGTGGCAGGGGCACAGCACGGAGGTGGGTGGCTGAACATTGTGTCTCCCTTCCCTCCCCAGCAGCTTGGCCGTTGGTATGTTTGTTGTGCCGCCGGACCTGATCAGGACCGTGTTGGTGGCGGGTTCCCAACCCAGATTGGGTTGTGACAGCAGTGCTCCATCATCACTTGTTAATACCCAAGATTGGAAGATCTACTGTCTGACACTTAACAACTAAAAATGGTGGACTGGCCACTCAGCACCCTTAAATCTCATCACTGGAGGATATCCATCCTCCCTGCGACAGTCACAATGAGTACCAGGAAGGCCAGGCCCCAGGTGAGGGACAAGTTCTTGCAAGGTACCATCCCAGGGTAGCCTCAGAGGGCAAAGACAAGCATTGGCCCTTTAAGGGGAACGCTAGCCAAGGAGCCCAGATGGATGTGGTTGATTGTACTCAGATGAGGGGGCGGTGCAGTCAGCTACCTGAGCCTTAGCCATAAAAGCCAAAGCCAGAGAGCTAAAGGGAGGACCAACAGGGAGATGCAAGGGCTGCCTTTCCGGAGAGTCTCAGGGAGGGCCAGAGGCCAACAGGCAAAAGTTACCCAAGGCCCTGTCAGTAAACAGTACACCGAATAGTCCAAGGGTGACCAATGTTCCTAACCTCCAGAACCACGTACCAATATCCCTATATAGCCAAGAATTGCAAGATGCGCACACACGCACACGCAGGCCTCTTGTGCTTTATGATTAGCTGGTGGAACTGGTACTCTGCAGAGCTGGCTGCAGAGATTCAGGGGAGCAGCTAGGATTAAACTGCTGCGACGCGGATACAATCTAGTAAAACACAGGTCCATGTAGGCAGCACAGGGCCCAGGCCAACGCTGACCAAGATCCACGTGCAGCTCCAGAGCCACAGTTAGGCCACACCTGAAATAATCAACCAACTGGATATGCGAAATCCATTTCATTTGCAGATGTTATTCGGCTATTCAGATAGCAATCCAAAAATGTGACTAATGTCTACAAACACAAAATCAGCTATTCATTTTCAGGTGTAGTTGGGGGCTCTCTGCAACACATAGGAGGTCCTAACCCAGCAGGTCCTCATACTGGTAAATTGGTTACAGCCAGAACAGAAGCTTTTTATGTTCTTTGCTTTTGTGGATTCAAATAAGACCCTTATTATTGTTTCTGTTATGTATGTACTGTTCCTTTAAAGAAAGCCTAGGAGCTCTACAACCTTTTTGTTGGGTGGGGCTCCACCTCCTGCTTCTGTGTTTGTTAATTTATTTATTATTAATTATTATTATTATTATAAACATGTATATAGTGCCAGCCATGTGCCTGGCGCTGTACAGAACATAGAAATAGACGCGGTCCCTGCCTGTGGCTTACAATCTAAAAGACAAGGAGGGGGAGACAGGGATAGGGGACAGTGGGAGAGACAGGGGAGAAGACAAACAAACATTCAAGCGGATGCAAGTCTCAGGTGAGTGTGCTTGGCTTGGTTACAATCAGGTTGGTTGCAGCAGTCTGCAGAGGAGGCAGACAGTAATATATGGGGAACGACTAGCAGGCATTGGGAGAGGCGGTGAGGAAAAAGTGGGTCTTGAGGAGGAATTTAAAGGAGCGGAGGGAGGGGGCAAGGCAGATGTGGGTAGGGAGGGAGTTCCAGGCATGGGGGGCAGCGAAGGAGAAGGGTCGAAGGCGGTTAGGTGAGCAGGAGAAACGAGGGAGAGTGAGGGAGGGGACAGAGGAAGAGCGGAGAGCGCGTGCAGGAGTGCGTAGGGAGATTAGGTCCGAGAGGTAAGGGGGAGCTTGGTCGTGGAGTGTTTTGAACGTGAATACCAGGAGTTTAAACAGGATACGTTCAGGAAGGGGGAGCCAGTGAAGAGAGAAGAGGAGAGGCTGCACATGGTCGAAGCGACGGGCAGAGTGAATGACCTTGGCAGCGGAGTTTTGGATTGCGATAAGGGGGGACAGGTGAGAGCGAGGGAGGCCAGCAAGGAGGAGGTTGCAGTAATCGAGGCGAGAGATAACCATGGCATGAACAAGGGTTTTGGCCGAGGAGGTAGAGAGAAAGGGGCGGATCCGAGCAATGTTATGGAGGGCGAATCGGCAGGATTTGGCAACAGAGTCAATGTAAGGTTTAAAAGAGAGGTGCGTGTCAAAGATGAAGCCCAAGCTACGGGCTTGGAGAACAGGATGGATGGTGACTCCATCGATGCAGATGGGCAGGTTAGAGGGAGAGGAAGAGGAGGGAGGAAAAATGAGGAGTTCGGTCTTGGCCATGTTGAGCTTGAGTTGACGTCGGGACATCCAGGCGGAGATATCAGAGAGGCAGTTGACGAGGCGTGAGTGGACAGAAGAGGAGAGAGAGGGGGTAGAAAGATAGAGTTGGGTGTCATCAGCGTAGAGATGATATTGGAATCCGTGGGAGGCAATAATTTTGCCAAGGGACAGGGTGTAAATAGAGAAGAGGAGAGGGCCAAGGACAGAGCCTTGGGGGACCCCAACCGAAAGGGGGAGGGAGGAGGAGTTTGACTCGGGGAGCGAGACTTTAAAGGAGCGGTCAGAGAGGTAGGAGGAGAACCAGTCAAGGACAGAGCCACGGAAGCCCAAAGAGTAAAGCGAGTCCAATAGAAGCAAGTGGTCGACAGTGTCAAAGGCAGCAGAGAGGTCAAGGAGGACAAGAATGGAGTAGAGGCGCTTAGATTTAGCGACAAGTAGATCATTGGTGATCTTGGCCAGGGCAGTTTCAGTAGAGTGGAGGGGGCGGAAGCCGGATTGGAGAGGGTCCAGGGAGGAGTTGGCAGAGAGGAGGTCCAGGCAGCGGGAGTAGACGACACGTTCCAGAAGCTTTGAGGCAAAGGGAAGGAGGGAGACTGGCCGGTAACTAGAGGGGTCAGATGGGTCCAGGGTGGGCTTTTTGAGGATGGGGGAGACAGTGGCATGCTTGAAGGCAGAGGGGAAGGAGCCTGTGGAAAGGGAGATGCCTACTTGCTCTGGGCTAAATTAGAAACCCCATGGTGGTTTTTAATGACAGATTCCTATGCCTTTTGTTGATTTGGCTGCATTTCTTCGTGTCATTTAATTTGGGTGAAAGCTGTAGCCATTTATGAGACATATACCACCACCTCTTCAGTGCTTAAAAGAACACATTTTGTACTGAACCCTTTAGAAGCCATATATTATGTACCAGGAACATAAAGCCTTACAGCTCTGTTTGTGTGAGAGGTATTAATCTTTACAGGTTTTCTGCAGAATTTGCCCATAAAGACTGCAAGAACGTACTATAAACAAAAAAACATACTTTATTTCTTCATTAAACCATGCTTTGCCCCTGGGCAAATGGCTGACCTCGTGTTAGCCTTTAGGAAATTTAACACATGCTATTCAAGAGCAGAGGAGAGGACCAGCCCTACATCCAGGGGAGGGACGGTTAGAAGGGGGAGTCAGAGAATGCGAGGCCACATCTAACACCCTAGACAAAGATCATGTCCCCTACCTTTGTGTACTCGCGCACCCAGGCATTACCTATTGCTGTGGTTGCCACATGTGTCTCAAATGTAAGAGACTGAGACAAAGGCACTGAGAACTGATGTCTTGTATTGGACCAACAACAGTATGCAAGCTTTTGAGCAACCAAGGACCCTTCCTCAGGCATACAGTTTTTTATATATATAACTTTTTATAGATACTTTACGTGCCTGAGGAAAGGTCCTGTGCAGTCTGAAAGCTTCCATTCAAAGATGCTCCATTAAGGAGCAGAAACCCCCGCATCCTCACATGTGCTATCGACTCAGCATCACTCAACTCCCATCTCCCATCTCATTTCAGCTTTTAGACAGACATATCCTTGATCAACGTGGCTTGATTTAAATCAGCTATTTTAAAAAAATCAAATCACGTTGAGAGAAAGGATGCACATTTTAATTCACAGAAAACAACAGCTGGCATTGGGTAAGACAGATTGGCTTCAAAATGCAGAATGATACCGTGGTTAGGTACATTTATTTAGAAAGCAATAAGTTTCACTTTTTAATTAAATTATGAGTTCACATAATGCTTATGAAAGTTGCTAGAATAATATCTCTGGAGCATGTAGTCCTCTGATAATGCCCCAAGAGCTCTGGTAAGACACAGATAACAAAGCTTATGAATGCCACACAGTTCCCAGAAATAAAAACACAACACAACACAAAACAAAACATGGCCCAGTTAAAAGTTAATTCAGTAGTAATTGAAGGCACCAGAGTTCAAGTATCCAGGTTGGGGGCAGATCCTTATAAGTCCCTTTAAGAACTTGCAGGTTCAGGCTCTGGGTTTGAGGGCAACTGAAAGTCCATGCACAATGGGATACACACATCTATCGTCAGAAGTGTCTGTGGTGAATTATCCTGGAAGAAGCAGGGAGAAAAGGGTGAAGCTAGTTTGAGGAAAGCCTACCTGAGCTCAGAAGAGGGGCTACCAGAGGCATAGAGGACACCAGGGAGTCTTATGGAGCCCTAGGTAAGAAAGGCAAGTCAGGAAGTAGCAGGGGTAGCGCTGTCTGGTTGAAGAAGGCCAAGACCAGGGCTTAACTGTGAGGTTAGTTTGGGTTAAGGAGGCCCAAAGCCATTATCCAATGGCAGCACAGAATTGCAGCCTAAAGGGGAGTACAGTGCGCTAGCTGGGGTGCCAGCACGATCAGCCACTAGCATATATTCAGGGGCCATGGGCCCCTGACACAGCTACCAAAAGGAGCAACCCAGTGGAGTGGAGGTGGGGTTCCTGCAGAAGAGATTATTCTCACCTCCACTCCCCCTCTGCAGAGAGCTCTGCATAGTATTTTGAGTTTTTTAAACTGTAAGACGTTTAATTAATAAATAAATAAATAAATAGAATGACAAGTTGGGAAACTCATTTGTATTCAGAAATTTGCATAATATATTTGGTTCACAGATTTTGGACATTCTGCTCATAGAAGTAGAATCCCACCCCCCATAGTACACAGGGCTTTGGTATCAGACAGGTGTGATCCTGAAGCTGTTTAACACCAGCACTAGCCCTCTGCACCAATGCAAGACCAACTGAAGTCAATGGGACTTGCGTCAGTGCAAATGGCATCAAATGGCTTCAGAACTGCACTGGATCTTTGTAAGTCAAGAGTACCAACAGTGATTAGTAGATAATATAGGGGTGGGACTCCAGGGGGATTATCGGGTATCAGATTTATCGGTATCGGATCTCCCAATATCGGATTTATTGGTATCGGAATATCGGATTTTTAACATTGCTGATTTTCTCAGATCTTTAACATTGCGGCCATTGACTTCAATGGGCAATGTTAAAAATCCGATAAAACCACCAATGTTAAAAATCCAATATTCCAATACAGAAATTAACGGTATTATCGGATTCATTCGATAATGTCCATTATTGGCATTATCGGATTAATCCAATACCGATACTCCCACCCCTAGTAGCTATGTATGCATTAGTTTTCAGATGTCTAACCTGAGACACCTCAAAGTAGTGTTGGGCATCTAGTCTTCTGGCCAGCTGGATGCCCCAAAAATCAAAGTATGCAAAATTCCAAGCCATTTTTAGAATTCTTGGCCATAGTTTCTGTATATTTATTTATTTATTTAAATATTCTTCTACCCCGCACCCTCCTTCTCACAGAGCAGCTCGGGGCGGCTCACAACACCCACAACTAACAATAACAACAATTAAAATACTCATATAATACAAAGCCTGACAATTACAGGCCTATTACTCTATTGTGTGTTGTAAGTAACAGCTATGCCAAATATCTGTTGGGCAAATTAATATCTTGGATGGGGGCATCTAAGTTAATTCATTTGGAGCAGGCAGGCTTTCAAGCGATTAGATCAGTCATAGACCATTGTGTTGTTCTCTCACATATAATGGAGAAATATAGGGATGTAAATTGACGGGTTTTTGTTGCCTTCCTTGATCTTAGGATGGCTTTTGACTCGGTCGACAGAGCCCTCCTCTGAAGTAAATTGGGTAGATCTTCAATCGATCACCGATTGCTATTCTTAATTCAGTCCCTTTACTCAGACTCCAAGTTAGCAGTAAAACTAGGCCCATGTGGCCATTTTTTCAGATGAGGTTAAGGTCCGCCGGGGTGTAAGGCAGGGGTGTATATTGGCCCCTGTGCTCTTTAATATTTTTTTCAATGATGTCATCCCACTCATGGCATAGTCTTCCTTCCCCTCCCCCCGTCTTGCTAATCGTTATGTTAGGTGTTTATTGTTTGTGGACGACTTGGTTCTTATGTCGCAAACTCGGGTGGGTTTAATGAGGCAATTGGAGGCAATGTCATGTTACTGCCTGGTAAACAACCTAGAAATTATTTATCAGAAGTCCAAAGTAATGGTTTGTGCTAAAACCCTTAGGAATAACCAATTTTCATGGTCCACTGGAGGGAACTCGATTGAGCAGGTCAAGGAGTTTAGGTATTTGGGCATCCTGTTCTATTATACTGGGAGTTGGGAACCCTATATCAAGAAGGCATGCCTAAAAGCCGAAAGTTCTGCCTTTGCTGTCGGAATTTTTTTTGCCAATCTGGGAAGACTGCCTTTCAAATGGCATTACGTTCATTCAATAGTAAATCTTCAGCGCAACTTCTTTTGGGGGCTGAATTATGGGCATCCTTTGCAGTATCAGAAATTGATAAAGTACAATCTAACTTTTTGAGGAATTTGCTTAGAGCTCCTGGGGTACCCCAAGTGTGGCTATTCGTATTGAACTAGGCCAGCGGCAATGGTCAACTAGGGCCTGGGGAATGGCACATAGAATGTCGATCAAAATGCAGTCAAGACCCTAGGGGTCTTTTTCCTTTTCTTTTGGATGACTTGTTTAAAAGTAGTGGTCATTGACGATAGAGTCCCATCTGACCCATATGGGGCTATCTGGGCCTTATTTGTTATCTTAGGCTGTTTTTAGATGATCACGGCCACGCTCACGCTTGTTGTGAAAAAATGCCGGGAGCCAGGATCAGACGATACACTCCCAGCAATCACGTGCCTAGAAGGGGGACGCGCATGTTTTTCCGGCCGCATTTGACCAGGTCGATTGTTCAACCCGGTCAAATCGCGGCCAGAAAAGCATGCGCATCCCCCTTCCGGGCGCGTGATTGCCGGGAGTGTATCGTCTGATCCTGGCATTTTTTCACAAGAAGTGCGAGCGCGGCCACAATAGTCTAAAATGGCCTAAGGGTATTTTCCCCACTTTGGCCGAAGCCAGAACACGGTGGTAGGACATGGACCTCCAGAAAGAGTGGGGTAAGGTACATCTCTCAACCCACCTGAGCCAGTATTCCAGCTTGGCTCCCGCAAACGATACCTTGGCCAAAGATCTTATTGCTCAGATTATGGCAAGAGGTAAATGGCTAATTTACCTCTTGCCGTAATCTGGCTTGCCGTATGGCAGCCAGATTTAACGCTCTGCCAACGAAGCTCTTGGAAGGACGCTTCAATAAAGCTCCTATAGCTTGGAGACTATGCCCATATGACCAACAGGAATGCGAGTCCACAAATCACATACTTTTTAGGTGTCACCTTTATGATAGGCTGCGGGTTGTTTTTTTGCAATTATTCCTGGATCGCCACCAGGGTTGGATGGATGATTTTATGAGGGATAAACTTCTAGGGGATCAGAGTCCAGAATGGACCCAAGTAGTTGCTTGCTAAATTTCTGATTGCTGCATTTGCAGAACATAAGCGGTTTTTGGAATATACTTTATTGGGTTCATCTCCCTTGTGAATTAGTTATATTCACTGCTGATATTATTACTTTAGGGCATTTAAGGTAGTAATGGGTTAATCTGGTGTTATCTTGACTGCAGCCTGATGGACGTCTAGTCCTGGACTTTATGGTTGAACATCTGTGAAACAGTTTTTAATTGGCGGTTGCCTTATTATCTTACTTTTGTGTATTGTGTGTATTGTTAATTATGTATGGCTATGGCTTTGTGCCCGTCTAATAAATTGATTACTACTACTACTACATATAATACCCCTAATATACAGTCTAAAATCCATTAAAATACTAAAAATATACTAAAAGGGCAACAAACCCCCACCCTCACCCCACCTCACCCTGCCCATCTCCCTCTCCAAAGGCCTGGCGGAACAGCCGGGTCTTTCACTGTCTTTGGAAAGTGGGGAGGTCTGGGGCCAGGCGGGCCTCCATCGAGAGGGAATTCTACAGCTTCAATCATGACCTAGATTACCCATTCATTCCACATAAGGCACAAAAGACGTATCAAATGGAACAACTTTAGTGTGTGTCTCTCTCTCTCTCTTTTTTTTTTTAACCATTCTGTTTACTGAGATTTTATAAAGAAATTTTAAACAGTAGTGAGGATTTGATTAATATAGGTCCAAACAATTAAGAAACAGGTAAATGGTAGGTAGGAACAAAAGTTAAAATTAATACAAACATATAAGGGGGGGGGCAGGACAGGCAGGGGTATACCACTTGCAAACAGGGGAGATGGGAGGAAGAAAAAGAGATAAACGGATAGATACCATAAAGATATATACATTTTCACAGTCTAGATATTTCCCATGCATGCTAAACCACAGTACTATACATTGGTATCACTTTGGTCACTTTCTGTCGGATTTAGATCAGTGATGAGGTGGTACGCGCTTCCTGCCCTTACCAAACTCCTGATAATCAGGAGCAGTGCAAGTATTTTTGCCGCCCTAAGAGCCTTTCCCACTCCGCACCCCCAACCACCACTGCCCCTGATCCAGCCACAGAGCTTACCCTCAGTGTCGGTGGCAGAAGGATTGAGGAAGGAGAGGCGCCCCCTTGCTGCCACCACTTGTGGTGGCAGCAGCAGCAGCAGCAGGAACAGGGGGAGGAGAGGTGCTCCCTTCAACTTGCTGTCCTAGAAGGCTCTGGCCATGATTCAGTGCAGAGTTTAGCGGTAGAGGCAGCAGCAGCAGGATCGGGGGCAGGAGAGACAGCAGCCCCAGTGCAGAGCTTATTGGAAGGGCCACCTACAGCAGCAAGTTGAAGGGGGTGCCTCTCCTGTCCCATCCAGGGTAGAGCTTAGCTTATCGGTGGCGGCGGGGAAGCTGGATCAGGGACAGGAGAAGTGGTGGCGGCAGCAGCAGGATCAGGGGGAGGAGAGGCCACCCCCTTCAACTTGCTGCCTTAGGCGGCTGCCTGTGCTGCCGCTACGGTAGCGCCAGCCCCGCTGATAATCTAGTCATTTTTGGACATAAATGTAAATGAATGACACTGAAGCACAGCAACTATACTGTGTAAGAAAACATATCTCAATCTTACTGTATGTAGATTGGACACTGGGGATTTACCACAGAATTGCAGAATAAGGCCTACAAGCCTTTCCCATTTCGTCATCTCTCCTTTCAAATCCCATATCACAGGACCTGCTGAATCAACAGCTCCCACATGGGTGCAGTGACTGTCAAATTATTGTGCTAAATTGCCAACAAGTAACACGGAGGTACAGCAAGATACTCATGGAGAGGAGAACGTGCATAAGGCCTGATTTTGTAACTTTCACATAGAAACTGCATTTGTGATCTGTAGAAAAAATTGCCTGTATTAGAGTGGCAGGATCACAGTAAATAACGTATTTTAAATATACTTGCTCATGCCATTAAGTACCAGTTTTGGATGTCAAGACCAATATTTCAGTGCTGCATCCGTTGATTTTAGCACTGCAATACCAAAGGTCAACGCTTTGAGGCCAAAATGCACAGTTCTTACAGCATCAGAGCCAAAGCCATGACATTTGTGATTGGTGACTGGATGGATTAGAGGAAAACCTCTAAAGATCTCTGAAACAAACAATAGCATAAACCCTAACAAATATGTGAAATACATTTTTTACCATGCTGTAGTTTTTTTTAAAATAAAAATAAAATACTTATAATATATTGATTAAATTCAAATATTAATAATAATACATTAGTATTAATAGAAATATATTAATATTTTACATGATGGATATATTGATAAACATACAGAGAATGTTTTACACACACACACACACACACACACACACACACACACACACACGCCAGCCCAAAACTTCAGTCTTTACTCAGACTAGATAGATATGCAAAGTCTCAACAGGGAGCTGGACAGACTTGCACAGTTGTAGAGAAGCTTGAGGTAGCAACTATGACACAGGAAAGCAAACTCCCCAACATGCAGTTCAGTCAGCCCACGAGGGAAGAAAAGGAAAAAAAACCTCTCTGACTTTTAAGGGACTCCGAGTTGTGAAAGTGCACAAAAAGAGCAGCAAAGAGTCTTGTGACAGTCCCCAGCCCATTCTAAGAGTAAGGAAAGCTCCTTCTTGGAACATTCTCCATCCTGCCCAGTTGAATGGGGCAATCTGTCCCTTCAGGTTTACCTAGTATTTATGAATGAGCACATACTCACTAATACAGTATGGTGTTTTCCCAAGCCAGGCTGCTCACAGATGTTTCAATAGCCAAGAAATCCAGTTAAGTCACCTTCATTGTAACTCTGGCTGTTTTATTTAATATGCTACGAAATGAGTCTTATAAATTTCAAGTGAGAATTAAAAGCCAGGGGAATTTGAAACAAATTAATAGGTGCAGTGAGATACTTTTGTTTTTATAATAGATAGATGGGATATGTATAAAGAAGAATGTAAACCTTAAAAAGACTATAGGATTATAAACCACAAAATAGCCCAGTTGGCGCGACCTAGCAGTAATTTCCTGCCTTTCTTTTGATTCTATGTTGCGTTCCACCTTGTGCGGACACGGATGCCAGTGCAGAATGTAAAATGCATCCAGATCAGAACTCCTATTTTGCGTAGGAAAAAAGAGGCTACGTAGGGCTTGTTCTTGCATGCACGTTTAGTTACTCTAGAGAAACGCACTCCCCGAATTCTCTTCCAGCATAAAGAAGGAAGAACACCTAGATAGCTCTTCCCCCATTCTCCCTGCTTGGGAATTTGCAGGGCACTGCAAGCAGGGGGAGCTGGAATAACAAGCAGCCAGCGAGGCAGAGACTATGGGTATTAACAAATGAGACAATAGCCCACTGGAATCCGAGTTTAGTTCATGCAGCCCCTACTCACATGTTTAGCGTGTAGAGCCTAATAAACTGACAGCCCTGTGTGTATTTCTTGTGTGTTCAGGCAACACCCACTTAGCACCCATTCACAGTGCAACAAACCTAGTACACGGGGCGGTGTTTTTCCCCACCATGCTCTGCCCACCAACCCCCTCTTCTCGGTATTTCCTCTCCCTCCATCCCCCACCCCGTCATGACTCAGCCGCAGCAAAACTATGGGAACAAGAACCTGCACCAGTTGTTTCTTTTTTCCAGGTTACTATGATGGTCCAGCACCTGCTATCCCGGTCACAGAGATCCATATCTGGGTTTATACCTGCCAGCACTTGGTGGCTGAAAGTTGGCTGCGTACAGAATGCTGAGTTTATTGAGCAAATATCATACCTTATTGAGCCCCTATACTGAACTGAAAACTGAAAATAAAAGTAAAAATTCAAAGCCCGAGCAATCAGTCTTTCCATCTTCTCAGTCTGGTGTCTTGAATCCACAGCTCACAACATGGCTTACTGGCAGGTAGCAAAACACAGTTTTATTGGGGTCTCGTCTGATGTGGGGTTGGAAATTTCTCCCAGTTCACATCAAAACCACAAACATACGCCTCTTGCTCCATCATCATCATACAGTTGGGGCTGAAAACATCCTGCTCGCCAGGGTGCTCTGCCCTTCTCTGCTTGTCCAAATTTTGTATAGTACAAGAAGCTCTCCATCAGAGGGTTCACATTCCCTCTACCACAAACCACTTGCTTCCCCGCAGAGATTCAGCCCCATCATCCAATCAAGGCACTCCCAGTGGCCACATAAGTATCCTCTCACTTTCATCAGGGCAGTGATGAGGAAAAACACCAGGGAAGGTCAGTCTCCGTTAGCGATTTCCTTACTTCACGCAGTGCAACAACGTCCAGAAGGTCGAAGTCTCTATCTAATCCCACTCTCATAACTGATCCAGGGATCCCATTCATCCATGATGCTGAACTTTGAACTGCAGCAGGGTTGCATGGTGTCTGCTTTCCATCATGCATATATGGAATCCCACTGTGTGAATGTGCCACCCAATGAGCACATTGCCCAGCAGCGGAAACTGAGGAGCTGGGGTGTGGAGAGTGGCCAGTGCAGTGCAGACTGAGCATGATGAATCAGCTGGAGCTCTCTGGACTTGCTGCGCAGAAGTAGGAGGTCCTAAGCAAGGAGTGCATCACCAGCAGCTGTGCCTGCTGCAGCGATCCGTTTCTCCTAGGTGCAGAAGCAACCACAGCTTCGGGGGTATCTGGCAGCTGGTGCACCTCTGAGCTGGTTGCTGTGGAAAGTTGGATTCTCCGGCTGGGTAGAGAACTCTCTCACTTGCTTTCATTTTCAAACTCCTCCCCTCCTCTCAAATATCTGCAAACCCACTCATGTTTAAGAGAAAACAAATCATTCCCATTCCCTGCAAACAAACAAACACTTCTCATCCTTACCAAGAGCTGGTAGGTAAAGTGTGGACTGGCGTTGGTTAATTAAGTCCCTCACTCTTTCCTTCTCTCTCTCTCGTGTCTTTTTCTTTACTTGTAAAGTTTGCATAAAGTTTCAATCACAAATAAATGCTACATAAATGTGTGCTTTGAAGGATCAGTCAAAGAGTCCATTGCAAAGGTAGCACACACAGACACACAAGCTGGGAGCTACCTTCTCCAGTCCAGGAGAAACAAAAGAATCTAAACAAAGGGAGAATGATATTCAGACTCCAGCAGCTTTAAGATACTTTCCATGCTTGGTCTCAAGCTTAAAGACCCTTTATTACCCATTTCTGTTCTCACTGAATGGTGGCAGTGAGTGGTCATCTGTAAAAAGAATGGATCTTATTTTTACTAGCATCCAAAGCAGTTTACGATGCTGCATGTGATGGAAATTGCACATTGAAGAGAGGGAGAAAACTGCCACCGTCTGAAGCTGCTATCTAAAGTACCTGCTGTAGATACTCCTTCTAGCTTCTCGGCCCTGCCCCCGCTAAACATTTCCTCCCCTTTCAGTCAATGCGTTACTTGTTTTACACATGTCCTGGGTAGCAATCTTGCATTCCCCATTTTAGAAGTGAAACAGGCCCCCCTTGAGTGCCAAATCCCCTCTCCCCCCCCCGCCAAAGGAAAAAAAAAAATCTTCCCACAACTGACTATCTTAAGACAACTAATCTTTACTCTTTCACCCTGGGAGGCAGGACAAATACAATGACAAAACAGATAGGACTCTGGACAAATCATTGTTAATTAGTATGTTGCAAAGTGCAGAGCAAGGTGGATCAGTTAGGAGAAGTGACTGTTTAATTTTTTAATTCTTGATTTTTTATTTTTGCATACAGAGAATTTATTCTTTCAATTGAATGGGTCTTCCTCAAAAAAAGAGAGCTCATTTGTCTCTCTCTCTCTCTCTTATTTTAAGTCACACCATGCTCGTAATCAGCAATCAAACCTGACGTAAATCAAGAGTGGATTGACAGGGGCTGACAACTGATTGACTGCAGTTAGGGAGCATTTATTGACAATGATGGAAATACCTAAAAAGAGAAGGAAAAGGGGGAGGGCGAATGTGTAGCCCTGGAAAATAGCATTAGAGATATTACTGCAGTGCTATTACAGACTAATTATTCACCCTTCACAGGCTGAAGCCAATGCATGTTTTGTAATCCTCCCACAACAGCAGCCTTGTTACTTATTAAGTATGTGTGTGTGTCTGCCTCCTCACTCTCAGCAGTGGGATTCACCTCTTTTTTAGTCACCACTGCACATCTGTGGGTCATCTCCTGCCCTCATCAGTTGGCTGGAGTTTCCTCTTCTCTTTAATTGTGCATGGCTCATTACAGATTAACACTGGTCCATCTCTCCTCCTCCCTCACTAGGCTGGGCTTTTTTTTTTTTTTTTAGGGATCCCTTTTTTTAGGAATCATGGGGAGGAAAAAACTGTACTGATGCTTGCATTGCTATTACGTCCAGATGCTCCTTTAGATGTGAGCGAAGTCTCGGTCTTAATTTTTTTCACACAACATGTGACAGGTTCCCTACCACAGCATGCTGGGAAATGTAGTCCCAGCAAGCCATACACAGAAAACAGCAGTGGCTGCATCACGGGAGCCTTTAAAGTTGTGATGGCAGACCGGCGATCAACCTGGGTGCTTTCAAAGTTGCAGAGGCAGCCTGGATCTGGTGGGGCACTGTTGCCAGCCCCACTCCCCTTTTGTTGCTGCTGCATAACCCGGCACCTGCACCTTAACAGGGTACTGGGGTGGGGGCCAGCTCGGCTCTGGAGTGGGACTGACAGCAGCCTGGTGACACCTGAGCCAGGTGCAGGAGGAGGGGGACGCATCCCCTTCTTCACCTTTTCCTAGCCTTGAGCTGAAGCTGAGCCAGGTGGTGTTTTCTTCCCTGGTGCCCCCCCCCACCCGACCTCACCGACTCACAGTAGGGGAAGAAAGTCAAACCCGGCTTCAGGGAACCATCCCTGCAGTTCTCTCATCCCTGGAAGGGATCCCTCTGCTCTCCAGCCCCTGCTTGGACTGAGTTGCCCTCCTGTTCCCTGCCGGTGCACATATAGAGCTGTGGTGGGAGGGTGGTGGGAGTGGGGAAAGCTCAGATTCACTGTGTACCTCAAGGCTTGGATTCATTTTCTCCTGGGGCTACTGAACACATTTATTCTCATTCAAATGTCTTAACAAGTTAATTGTGATATCATTAGGGGTGTGCATGTTGTTTTTGTTATTACAATAACAATAATGAAAATTGTCATTTTCGTTAATGCAATAACAAAAATGACAACCAAGAATACCAAAAACGACAACCAAGAATACCTATAACGGTAATGATACCGATATCAATATCAAAAACAATACAAAAAACAATACCAAAAACGATAACAAAAAACAAAAATGACAATGTCATTATCATTGTCATTATTAGTGCTGTGGCAGCTGGGTTTTGGAGGGAAAATGTAGGGAGAGGAGGAGGGAGCAGACATCTCAGAGTTTTAACAGGTTTGAACTCTTGACTGTGCCTGTGTTGGGAGGGGTGAGCAGCTCAGCAGTATCTGCTGGATGTATCCGTGGCTAATGAGCAGCATAAGCAGGCCTGAGCAGTCTCATGGGACGCTGTGATTGCTCAATGCCTGCTGCCTCCCACAACCAATCAGAGGGGCTCTGGGGGAGGGCACCGCAACCCTTTATAATGGGAGGGCCAGGTTTTTTCTCTCCGTTGTGTGAGAGCTCTGCTTGTCAGATTGCATTTACAGAACTGTGGTGCTTGCACATAAATAAATAAAATAAATAATCCAGTGAGGGCTAGGGAGGATTTTTTTATTTATTTATTTATTAGGTATTCCCGCCAATACCTTTCCTTCCTCATACCCTAACATTTTACCTTCTCCCTTTCCCTGCCCTTCTAACCCCTGTACATTATATAGAGATGGGTAGTATAGATTAGATATATATTATAGACATATAGATTAGATTAGAATAGTTATATAGATAATTGATTAGATAATAGATAGTTTTCCTTTCCCCTTCCCCTGTTTCCCTTAGATTTAGATAAATATTAGTTATGCACAGGAATCAATAATGATACTGATACCAAAAATAAAATCTTTGTTTGAAATGGTACCGATATCAATAACGATAACAAATATCAATACCGATAACAAAAATGATACCGATATTGATACTAATAGCAAAAACGATATCAAAAACGATACCAAAAATGATAAAAATGATAACAAAAACATTATCGTTAACGATAACAAAAACGACAACATCAAAAATAACAAAAATGAAAAACGAAAACAACGTGGGGGTCTGGTGCACACCCCTAATATAGATATTTTGTATTTGTTTATGAAATACAGAAAAGTATAAGTTCTGATTTTATAAAAGTATAAGTCCTCAGTTATATTAACTAACTCATTAAGGCATTTGGATGAGAATAAATTTGTTCAGTAGTAGAATTTCTGAAGTGGTGGGAGTTATTTTTTAATATTATCCTAAGTTTGATGTTGTTGAAGGAAAAAATGTAGCGATGATCTTTAGAAGAGAGGGATGTGGTTAATGAAAGATGTAAGATGGATTGATATTATTTTAGGAGTATAGGATTTGTGATTGGAAGATATTATTGGCTGGAGTATAACTGAAATTGTTAATTTTGTTTAATTCACCTTAATTATGAATTTAAACCATAGGTTTTTAAATGCTGGAATATCTGATTAGTGACTGATCGCACTGGGAACACCATCCCTTGAAATATATGCACAAGGCCGGTCTAGCTTTGAACTGGAACAGGTGAACCAAATGCATGTGCATCTGCAGGGACAAGAAAGAAATACAGAACTGTCTGGGACAAAAGCCTTTCAACATTCAGCCCCATCCTGCGCACAGGGCACGATCCTCATTCATCCAGGCGTGAAAGGGAGTTACATGGATGTAAGTTGCATGTCAAAATGCCATGCTAGACTTAAGTGGGTGCCAACCCCTTATTCATAGTAACAGGCATCATTGTGCAGCATAATTATGGTCACTGGACTCTGCCTGTAACGTGGAAGCACAGAACACACCTCTGTACCTGGGGCATACATACCAGTAGTCAGACCACATTGCCACTATCAGCTGTTTCCCCACTCAAGTTTACTTCAAGTGTCGCACAAGACAAACTATGACCTCATGCCAGTAAATCAGCCCAAAACTTAATTTGTTTTTAACAGATACTTTTTATGCATTCTGGAATCAATCTGCTCTCTGTAGATGGAAAGATATACTGACTGATAATCCCAGGCAATAGCCTGAATTTCATCTTAAGTAATAAATGACAAAAGTGAATGCAGTTTCTGTGGCTTCTCTCACCTCCATCCTGATATTTGCTTAGTCTTTCGAAGTATGATGATGTAGGTCCCTGAACAATATCTAGAATAGCCAGAAGAGTTCTGGTCAATCTGAGGAGCTCGCTGAAACTATAAAATCCGAAGTATATGAGATTTCGGGCCAGATGCACCACCTAAGAGAAAAGGAAAACAACAGTGAAAGGGGGATCCCAAATACTCCTGCTGGTGTCAAACCAGAGACCACAGCTGTATTTTCTACAGCAGGGGTGGTGGAACCTTTTTCCACTTGTGGGCAACTTTGAAATTCAGTGCAAGCTCCAAAGGCTGCATACGAGTTGGGGGTGGAGATGCTTAGGGCATGGCTCTCTGCAATGGAGCTGTTGCATATCCTTGAGTGCATGCCCTCATCTCAGCTCTCTTCCCCTGAGCTCACTCTTTCAGTGCCTGAGGGAAGGGACTGGATTCATGAGCAAGGTCCAGGAATTGGAAAGGGGCCAATAAAAACCAGACTCACAGGCCACAGGCGCTCAACCCCTGTTGCACATTATCTTTTACACAAACACAAAGTTGGCATCTCTCATGATTTGATCATGAGTCTCAGTTATTGATGTTTTCCTTAGAACTTTAGCTCCTAAAAATCAGAAGCAGCCATGAAAAAGTGAGTTTCTATTCAGGTGCTGGACTTGGACCTGAAAAGCCAGGGTTCAAATCCCACCTTAGACATGAACTGAATTGGTGGCCCTGGGAAAGTCACAACCTGTCAGCCTAGAGAGGTAGTGTGGTGTTGTGGATAAGGTGCTGGACTTGAACCTGGACCTGCAAAATCAGTGTTTGAATCCAGCACTAGCCATGAACTCACTGGATGGCCGTGGGCAAATCTCAGCCTCAGTTCCCCATCTGTAATAAATGGGAATGTGTGTGTCTCTCCCTGTGTTCGCCTCACCCTTGTCCATCTCAGATTGTTAGCCCACTGGGCAGGGACCTGTCTCTAACAACAACAATTGTAAAGTGCCAGGTACACTACTGGTGCTATATAAATGAATAATAATAATAATATTTTTCCTGGTTACAGAGAATTCCTTGAAAATGCAACTATGGAGGAACCTAAAGATTCAAAAGATGAAGACAAAAGTACTGTAAATTATGGCTCTAATCCAAAATCTAAATAATGTAATAAGAGAGCCAGAGCAAGAGCCAATGTGGTGTAGTGGATCAGTTGTTGGACTTGGACCTGGGAGATCAGAGTTCAAATCTCACCCTAGCTAATGAACTCACTGGGTGGTCTTGGGCAAGTCACAACCTTTGAGCCCCAGTTCCCCATCTGTAAAATGGAAATATGTGTGTGTCTTTCTGTCCCTGTGCATTCCCTCATTCTTTGTTTATTATTATTATTATCTATATACATTCATAAAAAGTGACACACATAGTAATACACTTGTATCCAAATCAAAATCAATTTACATACATAGTAATATCCAGATGAATCACATCATCCTGGAAAATACTGAATCATTTCAAAGTAAATAGAGAAATAAAATTTTAATCTGGAAAGTATGGCAGCACAGCTCACGCACCCCTCATATTTAAATTCCCATTTATCTCTATCTCCAGTTCATACTGAGCATCAAAACATCTTACTAACGGGGAAGTGTGGAGGCAAGGCTCTCGCACTTCCCCGTTCCTAAATTTAATGATAATCTGGCATTAAAGCCACAACAAGAACCCCGAACCTTAAAGAGATGAGTGCGGCGGCAAGGCTCATACACTCTCTCATTAGCCAAACACTTATTAAATCCATGTTCAGGGCTTATAGGTCTACCTTACATCCAGAGAAAAAATAAATAAATAACTGACCCTCCTCTTTCTCTCCCCCCGACCCCAATCCCAATTCAACCCACCCAAGAAATATGTACAGAATATATCTAATGCTTTCACAAAATACGTTGATAGAGAAAAGACCAGGTATCCTCTATAGGTAGTTGGGGTTTAAGAATAGATAAACAAGGAAACCATTCTGCAACAAAGTTCTCTTCAGTTTCAGTCATCAATATTCTTGTGTTTTCCATTGTAAATATAAACCACATTTTGCTGAGCCATTCTGTAATAGTTGGGCCAGATGCAGATTTCCAGTATCTATGAATAACTATTATAGCTGCTAATATTAAGGTCACACAAGTAGACCTTTATCTGTCTATCTATCAATGGTGGTTTAGGATGGCAACCTAAACGTGCAATTTCAGGTCTAAATGGTAGATTCAACCCGGTTATTTCCTTTATATATGTCCAAATCTTAGTCCAAAAAATGTTTGCCACCAGCAATAGATATAAGAGCCTAATTCCCCACAACCCCTCCAACACAGACCAGCTACTGCAGCCTATCCAAATCTTAACCTTTGAGAAGTCAGATAGTATTTTAAAACAAGTTTGATTTGCAGTTCCTTCAATTCAATAGCCACAGAACAAGAGTGCATATGAGCCCAAATATTCTTAGCTTTATATTGATGTAATTCAATTGCCAAATCTCTCCCCCATAAATTTAGACTCTTACACNTACTCCTGCTGGTGTCAAACCAGAGACCACAGCTGTATTTTCTACAGCAGGGGTGGTGGAACCTTTTTCCACTTGTGGGCAACTTTGAAATTCAGTGCAAGCTCCAAAGGCTGCATACGAGTTGGGGGTGGAGATGCTTAGGGCATGGCTCTCTGCAATGGAGCTGTTGCATATCCTTGAGTGCATGCCCTCATCTCAGCTCTCTTCCCCTGAGCTCACTCTTTCAGTGCCTGAGGGAAGGGACTGGATTCATGAGCAAGGTCCAGGAATTGGAAAGGGGCCAATAAAAACCAGACTCACAGGCCACAGGCGCTCAACCCCTGTTGCACATTATCTTTTACACAAACACAAAGTTGGCATCTCTCATGATTTGATCATGAGTCTCAGTTATTGATGTTTTCCTTAGAACTTTAGCTCCTAAAAATCAGAAGCAGCCATGAAAAAGTGAGTTTCTATTCAGGTGCTGGACTTGGACCTGAAAAGCCAGGGTTCAAATCCCACCTTAGACATGAACTGAATTGGTGGCCCTGGGAAAGTCACAACCTGTCAGCCTAGAGAGGCAGTGTGGTGTTGTGGATAAGGTGCTGGACTTGAACCTGGACCTGCAAAATCAGTGTTTGAATCCAGCACTAGCCATGAACTCACTGGATGGCCGTGGGCAAATCTCAGCCTCAGTTCCCCATCTGTAATAAATGGGAATGTGTGTGTCTCTCCCTGTGTTCGCCTCACCCTTGTCCATCTCAGATTGTTAGCCCACTGGGCAGGGACCTGTCTCTAACAACAACAATTGTAAAGTGCCAGGTACACTACTGGTGCTATATAAATGAATAATAATAATAATATTTTTCCTGGTTACAGAGAATTCCTTGAAAATGCAACTATGGAGGAACCTAAAGATTCAAAAGTTGAAGACAAAAGTACTGTAAATTATGGCTCTAATCCAAAATCTAAATAATGTAATAAGAGAGCCAGAGCAAGAGCCAATGTGGTGTAGTGGATCAGTTGTTGGACTTGGACCTGGGAGATCAGAGTTCAAATCTCACCCTAGCTAATGAACTCACTGGGTGGTCTTGGGCAAGTCACAACCTTTGAGCCCCAGTTCCCCATCTGTAAAATGGAAATATGTGTGTGTCTTTCTGTCCCTGTGCATTCCCTCATTCTTTGTTTATTATTATTATTATCTATATACATTCATAAAAAGTGACACACATAGTAATACACTTGTATCCAAATCAAAATCAATTTACATACATAGTAATATCCAGATGAATCACATCATCCTGGAAAATACTGAATCATTTCAAAGTAAATAGAGAAATAAAATTTTAATCTGGCAAGTATGGCAGCACAGCTCACGCACCCCTCATATTTAAATTCCCATTTATCTCTATCTCCAGTTCATACTGAGCATCAAAACATCTTACTAACGGGGAAGTGTGGAGGCAAGGCTCTCGCACTTCCCCGTTCCTAAATTTAATGATAATCTGGCATTAAAGCCACAACAAGAACCCCGAACCTTAAAGAGATGAGTGCGGCGGCAAGGCTCATACACTCTCTCATTAGCCAAACACTTATTAAATCCATGTTCAGGGCTTATAGGTCTACCTTACATCCAGAGAAAAAATAAATAAATAACTGACCCTCCTCTTTCTCTCCCCCCGACCCCAATCCCAATTCAACCCACCCAAGAAATATGTACAGAATATATCTAATGCTTTCACAAAATACGTTGATAGAGAAAAGACCAGGTATCCTCTATAGGTAGTTGGGGTTTAAGAATAGATAAACAAGGAAACCATTCTGCAACAAAGTTCTCTTCAGTTTCAGTCATCAATATTCTTGTGTTTTCCATTGTAAATATAAACCACATTTTGCTGAGCCATTCTGTAATAGTTGGGCCAGATGCAGATTTCCAGTATCTATGAATAACTATTATAGCTGCTAATATTAAGGTCACACAAGTAGACCTTTATCTGTCTATCTATCAATGGTGGTTTAGGATGGCAACCTAAACGTGCAATTTCAGGTCTAAATGGTAGATTCAACCCGGTTATTTCCTTTATATATGTCCAAATCTTAGTCCAAAAAATGTTTGCCACCAGCAATAGATATAAGAGCCTAATTCCCCACAACCCCTCCAACACAGACCAGCTACTGCAGCCTAGCCAAATCTTAACCTTTGAGAAGTCAGATAGTATTTTAAAACAAGTTTGATTTGCAGTTCCTTCAATTCAATAGCCACAGAACAAGAGTGCATATGAGCCCAAATATTCTTAGCTTTATATTGATGTAATTCAATTGCCAAATCTCTCCCCCATAAATTTAGACTCTTACACCTCATCCTATATTCCATTTGCTGTACCTCTTTATATAATCTAGCAACCAATCCCTTATTATTTGATTGTCTCAAAAAATACATTCTATTGTACTCGTGGGTCTCAGAAATTTCCCAAGATTGGTTTTAGTTGTAAATTCACTCTTTAACTGAGAGTAATGTAGGAAATCTACCTTAATCTGGAGTTTTTCTTCTAGCTCGTGCTGAGTATAGAATTTCATCTCTTTAAACAATAGTTGTGCCCTATACTTTCTTAGATCAGGTGCCAGCCCATATTGTACAATCTTCATACACTCAAAAGGTGTAAATTGGGATACAGTCCTCTTAGTCCCACGTTTTCGCAATACCCATTCCCAATTTTTAATTGCTTCTCCCACAAAAGGGTGAGAACTCCATGCAATTGAACTAATCTCAGCCTGGTCTGTCAAAATTTCTCTAAAATCATGAATTCCTGGAGTTTCCTTTTCTATATCTACCCAATCTATTTTACACATATCTTCAGACCAATCTTGTAGAGCTCTAAGAGCTGCAGCTCTCTGATAAAGCTTTAGATCCGGCACATTTATTCCACCATTCTGCTTACATCTACACAATGTTCTCTTACTGACTCTTGACTTTTTCCCCTTCCAAATGATATAAGCAATTAACTGTTCACATTGTTTAATAAAAGGAGTCTGGAATAGTAACCAGCAAATAGATTATTTTATAAAGCAGTTTAGGTAACAATATCATTTTAAATAAATTTAACTTGCCCATCCAAGAGCATGCCAGATTACACCATAAGGAAGCTTCCT
>QEPC01007142.1:701388-725122 GCA_003113815.1 Sphenodon punctatus
CCCTTCCCTCGCACAGGCTGGGGAATAGAAGGGGCTGAAGGGGCAATCCCTACACAAAGAACGTGCAAGCTGCCTGGAGTTGCTGTTTCCAATGGCAGCCAGACAACGTCCGGTGAGGGGAAGCACATCTAAATGCCACCTGAGCGAGGTTTCTAAAGGTTGATTTTTAAATTCACTAGATTGGACTACTCGTCTAAAAACAAGCTGTGAGTGCAGTTTTTCAAACAATTGTGAACCCAACTAATGATATATTCCTTCCATCTTCCCTTTCTCCAGCTTCTTTATGAAAATGTCATAAAACTGCATGAAAAGCCTTACGGAAGTTGAGATATATTACACCTACTGCATTCCCCCTCTCTACTAAAACAGTTACCCTGCCCAGAGAAAGAAACTAGATTAGTCTGGCATGATTTTTTTCTTAATAAATCCACATCTGTCAGCCCAAATTTTTCAAAGTGCTCACAAACCAATTTTTCTAATATCTTCCCTGATATTGAAATCGATCTGATTTATCTATAATTCTCTGGGTCTTCCACTTTCCCTTTTTTTAAAAACAGACACTATGCTTGCTACTTTCCCTATCCACTGAAACCACCTGTTCTGCATGAGATGATAGAAGAAATTGATGACAAAATATTACTTTGATATTTAACACAACGCATGCACACAATAAAGCACCTTTCACTCAGGAAGATCTTAAATGACCTTATAACTCCAAACTGTGCAAGAAAGCATGTGTGAGGGAGGACCAAACACACACACAAAACACTTCCCCCGCCACTCAAGTGCAGCTACCTCTTCAATAAGCCCTGCAACTGTTTAATAGCACACAGTACCACTACCTTAGATAATGCACAATTAACACAAGCAGGCAACAAAAGAAGCAGAATTTAGGCAATGGATGAAAAGATACTCTTTTCATCCAGAATAATCCAGACCCAAACTCATTTTAACTGAAAAACTTTTCCCTTGTGTGTGTGTGCATGTGTTCGTGTGCGTGCGTGTGTGCGTGCATTCAGGGAAGAAGGGTGGAATGGATGTGGTTAACTCGGCTTATACCAGGAGTGGGAAACCTCCAGCCCAGGAGTCAAATGCAGCCCACGGCTAGTTTTTAATTTGGCCCCTTTCCAGGTCCCAGATGTGGCCCCTTAATCCAGTTCCCAACCCCAAGCACTGAAAAACTGAGCTCAGGGTAAGAGAGATGAAATGAGGGTGTGCAAAGTAGGATAGGGGACAGATCCATGACACACATCCATGATCTGGACTCCACCCTTCCTCAGTGCATCCTTTAAGTAGCCCTGTCCCAAACTTCTGTGAAGCCCTCGGAGTTTGTACTAATTTTCAAAGCAGCCCCTGAAAAGGAAAAGGTTCCCTACTCCTGGCTTATACTCTTCAGCTTCATTTCTTGGATTTAAGGATTCCAGTGAATTCCCACCAGGAATTACCTCAAATGGAACTGAAAATTACCTCAAATGTAAGTTTGTTTTTCTCTTTGTCACCAAAAGGAAAAGGCTGATTTACAACTTCTTTCAAGTACTCTTCTACAAACTCCATCGTCAAAGCAAACTTCCGCTTCATGTCATTTCTGGATGAGTCTGTGAAAGAATCGTACCTACAAGGCAAGATGTTGAGCAAAGTGAAATTGGACTGTTTCACTGACATGCTGGGCGAGAGTGAGGAAAGAAGAGTCAGCCAAGGATACCTGATGAGGCTTCCCAATGGTTTTAATTTTTTTGGTACAGAAAAGACACCAGTGATCACAAGTTATTTACTGTACTCTGGAAAATGGGGATGAATGCTGTTATGGGGGGAGGGGAAGGGAACACATCAGTCTCTATAACCCACCCGCTCGAGGGTGCCCTAAAGGTTTGAACACCCCTGCCGTGAAACAAGAGCCCTCAGGATCTAAGGTGGGCAGTTCTCCCCAAAGAGAGATAAGCCCAGATCATCACTGGGTGGCAGAGGCTAAAGAGCCGGGCGCATACCCATGCCAGGGTCTGGACCCTCACGGGAAAGGAAAAAAGGGTCACCAGGAGGGCGTGCACCCCAAAGCTCAGAGAGAGAAGGGAAGTGAGGTGCCCACTGGTGTGGAGGAAGGACAGGGCACTCATGTGCCAAATTCCAAGGCAGGTAGAGAACATACACAGAGACACCACACACACTCTGCACACACACTACCAGTACACACACACACACACACACGCTCACATGAGAAACCAGGAGGGGAGGGGGTAGTTAGTAGTGCAAGGCAAAAAGGAAGTACAAGCTCCCAAATATCCAGGTCAGTCTTTCAGATCTCTGATAACCAATGGCAGCTGTCCCTGCCGCCGGAGAAATTATAGCCCTGGCCCCGCCCCTCCAGCATCTGCAGTGGCCCAACGCTGAAAGCGGGAGAGTGCCACACCACCACCACTGGTCACGGGGGCTGCCAGGGCCACTGATAGCAAGCAGCAGCACGCATATGCCCGCCCCCCCACCTGTCAGCCAGGCGGGAAAAGCAGCATCCTGGCCCCCGCCCATGCAGGGACCTGACAAATGTAGGGTTTTTAGTCTAGATTAGTCTAGCATGATTTTTTCTTAATAAAAATTTAAGTGTACAACACTGGGCTTAATTTGTCCAACCCACCCCCCCCTCCGCCCCCCCAAAACCAGATCGAGATGCAAGGACTCAAGGCTGCCTCAGAATTCCTGCCATTTGACACCAGAAGCACAGAGGAGCGGGGATTCAGAGCAACAAGTGGAGCTGTTGCCCTGCTAGGCCCCATCATTCCACCAGCCCCTCTCCTTGCCTCAACTTTACCCTGCATACGGTTTGATGGGATCTGGGGCTGGTACTCCCAGCAATGCCAAATAACTGACTGGTAGCAGCAACAGCACAAGCCTCCAGCCCCCCTCAAATTCAATGCAGGTAGGGGTGAGGTCTGGCACAGTAGCAATGGTGACAGTCTAAAAGAGGTGCTGGGGCAAAAGCTGCCAAATCCCAACACAAAGCCTCTGGTGGTCCCTCCCCCTTGCGGGCAACCTCTGCGGTGCCCTGAAGGTAGTCATCTTTGGAGCCCCACTGAGAGGGAGTGGTGCCCCCACAACCTGTCCTGCTCTCAACAGAGGCCACTGCGGGGCCCTCAGAAAGAGGGGGGCCAGGGACAGCCACCCCAGGTCTCCCTGTGGTAAGGCCAGTCCTGACAAAGCCCTGGACTGGAGGAGCAGTTAGCTCCAGGGTCTGCTCTCTAGTCCACTCTAGAAAACAGGACTGAGCTGTATTCAAAAGGGGACAAATAAAAAGTAGCCATGGGCTACATTTAGCCCAGGGGTTCCTCAACACCACTCTGAAGCCACAGTGCATCCAACCAAATTTCAGCCTAACATGACTGCCATTTTAAGCCAAATTTAGCGGTCCTGAGAAGAAGGCTCTATCATTTCCCCTATCATTCCTCCTATAAAAACACCTTTTGAAAAATGTTCTTAGTAATAAGATGACCCAGGTCCTCTGTTCTGCAGAGGAACATTTTTTCCCCTACGCATGCCATATTAAGATTACAGCCGCTTAAGTTTCTATACTCAATGAGACTGATCCACTATAAAAGCTTTGGTGGTTTGAAAACTTACTCGTGAATGGTGATCTTGGTGGGGATCTCAGTCCACAGCCTGGCATACCTCACAGGCACTACTGTTTCCTGAGGATCTCTGTCAACATGCATGTGTAGCATGAGACGGCAGAAGGAAGCCCGAAGGTCATACGGTAGGCTTTCATCAGACATGCACCGCAGGATCAGGTCAACAGAGAGCTGGGTAGAAATCTGGTTGATGGCCAGATACTGGCGGTCCAGGCACATCCGTGCAAAGAGGTTTAGCTGATACCTTAAGACAATAAAAATAATGACGGTTTCAACTTCACCTTGGATTCTTTTGAATGTTATATAGGAGAGGCGCTCAACTTGATTCATGCTGAGGGTTGGAAAATTTGGTTTGGATCCAATCCTGGGCTGCATGTGGCCCTGCCACCAATTTGCATAACCCCAACCCATGGTGGCAAGGAGCTGGGGCTGGAGATCCGGGTGGCAGAAGCAGCAGTGAGGGGCTCAGGTAGAGACATCAGCAGCAACAGGAAGCCGGGGTCAGGAAGGAGGAAGGAGGGATCCGGCCAGCGCCTTTAATAGGCTTGCTGCCCGGAGGAAGGAGGGTTTCATGCCAATGCGGGGCCTGGAGGAAAGGTGATTGCCAGAGCAGAAGGCATGGCAGGCCGCAGGAAAGATCTTTGCAGCCAGCGGCAGTCAGACTGTAGGAAAGGTCCTTGTGGGCCGCATGCAGCCTCGGGTTGACATATAACAAGCAGATTCTCAGGTCTGTTGCTAAGAGATGACTTAAGAAGCGGCACAAAAGAAACCCCTTGCTGTGGACAACAGCAAGTTTTATTGGTCCTACAATACAAACCAGAGGACCTAGACCAGGGGCAGGGAACCTCTTCCCTCCCTTGGGACACTTCAAAATATTAGTACAAGCTCAATGGGCTGCATAGGAGTTGCGAGTGGGAGTGCTTATGGGGTATACTCAGAAAGGGGGAAGAAAGAGGAAGGTCCAGATTCCGGATATGCACCATGAATCCATCCCCTTAAATGCATACCCTCTTCACTCTTTCAGTGCTTGAGAGTAGGGACTAGATCTACAGGGTGGATCCAGGAACTAAAAAGGAGCTAAAGATAAGCCATCCATCTAGACTCTAATCACCCAGCATCTTAATTATTTACAGATATAAACAAAACATCCCTCATTATCCAGCTGTCAATCAACCGCTTTTTGTCATTCTTAAACAATGGCATGGTGACTGCTGACAAAGAAGCTACCTCCTTGGTACCACTACAAGGCTTGTTATCTGCACTGGAGTTTCCAGACAGAGTTTCCACTGGAGCACGCACTGAAAATGAAAGCTGCCCATTCTACCTGCTTGTGGTACCCTTCGTATCTTATTTCATGCCCCTACTTGTTAGTGCTTGGAATTCTGAAGCGTTATCAATGTTCATTTCCCAGTGCTTTTGGCTCAGAGCGCTCCTCGTCTCCAAAAGCATAGAACGCCTGTCGCCAAACCCACAGTTGTGCAAATTTGAAAGCAGTTTCAACCCCATTCATTTTTTGTTGGTTTTTTTTTTTTTTTTTAAGATGACTGGAAGTATTCCAAGAATAAGGTTAAAGCCAGGTGCACGATTTAGGGATGGTAGGAAAGGGGCTGGTGTCCTCCCCCATGGTTTACACCACTTGATGAGCTCCTCCAGTATCTCACTATACGTGTTATTAAAATATAGAAAATATAATGCTCCTAAAATAGAGTGCTTTTCACATTCGACCTTAAAAGAATCCAAAAGCTGGCTCCTGGGGCCCTGCTGAAAGTTGCTCCCTCCCCACCCCGACTGAAACGGCACCCCCGGTGGAAGTATGGAGGCCTTGATTGTCATTTGCATAATACCATGAGCATCATGATCCTTCTTTCAAAAGGGTTTGCAAACATATGCTTAGACATAGTTTGGTTTTGGGGGTCATTAAGGCCTGGCTTTGTCCCACTTAAGTAAATGGTAGTTTGGCAATAGGACAGCATATGTTTCTTTAAGCAGTATCTTTTCCTTCTTAAGCAAACTGTCTTACCTGTAATAAGTAAGAACTTCTAAATCAGTTTTTGTGCCTTCTTTAGCCTCCTGAGCAAGATGTCGGATAGCTTTGCCATGAGGTTCCTTGTTGCTGTCGATCCAGTAGAGCCAAACCTCCTCCTCATCAAAGTCATCTGAGATGATAGAGCACTCCAAGGGATTGTCTATTTGCATTGAAACCAGCCTTCAAATAAACAAACAAACAAACAAACAAACACATACCATAGCTACTAATAAGTTGTATCAAATGCAGTAAGAGAGGCAATAGACTAAGGAACAGAATGTTTCAGTGGCAGATGCTTACTTGGTTTGAATGAGAATGTCTGCATTTCCTGGACTCAGCATGTATTTGCAGATGAGTTCCTGAGTCACTGGGATGGCGGTTGTGTTAGAAACACACAAATCCGAGAGGTAATCCAAGAATCTGGGGAGGGAAACAACAGAACACGGAGCAAAATGCCACACAGGAAACATCAGAATGGGAATCTGCTTATCTGTCTTAATTTTTTTTCCAACAGTACACATCACTGAAACACTGCCCACAGAGCACCAGAGATTCATTGGTAGGTTTTGCTAACTACAGCCTTCAATCAGTCATTATTAGCTCATTTTAGAGCTGAAATATCCATAGCAAATTCCATATCCAGTGAATTCACCTGCTTCCTTCAGGCCAGACAAATTGGATATGTGCCAGTATCCATTTCCTGGAACAAATACCCATTTTGGCTTGGTCTTTCAGTTACTTCATTTCAGCACCATTAGCTTTATTATTTGGAAATTTGGAGGGCCTCCTGAAAATGCAAATAATATTTGCGAATACATAAATGCCTATTCATTTCACCCCTAACTGCCTCTTAGGAAGGCAGTGTGGTCCAGTGACTAGTGCAATGGATTCTGATCTGGAAGTCCTCAGTTCAAATCCTGACTTCATCGGGTAGCCCTGAGAAAGTTGCATTTCTCCAACCGGATGAGGAGTTGTGATTAAATAGTTGGCTAAGTTGGACCAACTGAAACTTTTCAGCTCCATGGGGCAGGACTTATACATTCTTTGCAACCTATAATTTTCTAGAAATTAATAATATCTTGAGATGCTTCCCAAGTTGTTTCAAGCTCTCACTTGCCATTGGTTGAGGTGTGTGGAGGAGAGGGGATTATAAAGGTGGCACTATCCATTTGTCTTATTCTCAACCCAGGCTTAAACAGCCCTGTGGCAAAGTTTACAGCAACCTAAAGACTGCTCTAAGTTGTGCCAGATGAGCTCACTCTGGAGAATGCCACCGGGTAAGGAACAGCACTTTGTGCGCTCCAGTGTGCGGATTCTTTAATGCAGCTTTAAATGCCTTTTGTGCCACAGGAGGTACTTAGTGAGGACCTCGGATCTGCCCCCTTATGCTTCCAGTGCTTGGGTTATCACAGTCTGAGGTTGATAGAAGTGCAGGCATATGGAGAATAGTTAAAGCAGTGTAATGACAAAACAATGACAGTATTTTAAATTGCTAACCTAACAGTGATGTCCAGTTACCAAGGTCAGAATTTGGCTCACACAGTAATTTACATTACTTACATGACCACCATGCATTTGACAATTAAGAAATAAGTAGGTATTTATTTTATACTGAGACATGCTGTGAGGCACATGGGTCTCAAATCAGCTTTCCCAGGGTTTCCAGGCAGAATTCATCTCTATAGGAACTGTGCTGCACTTTCACCAGGACTTTGAATCCCCGGTGAAGGCCTCCCTGTTTCGCACATGCCACATACCCTACTGCTGATTGGCTGCCTCCTGGTAGCGGATTTGTCCATCAGGAACAAGGCTCCTTCCTGTGCTTCTTCCTACCTGAGCCCCGTTCCCTGCCTTCCTGTTCTGTTCATTTCCTGAACCCAAGCCTGTTCCTGCACCTGAAGTCTGTTCCCAAATTAAAGCCCCACCCACTTTTTGGTCCTGTGTCTGCCCCACCTGCTCCCTCTCTGACTCCAGCCAGACCTGACTAGGGTGGCCAGATAGGCAACTTTTAGCGGACATGTATGAGAAATACAGGTTGCAGGGCTGCATTATTACTATTATTAAGCATTTATATATTACCAGCAATGTACCGGGCACTTTACAATTGTAAGAAAGAGGCACGGTCCCTGTCCCAGCAGGGTTACAATCTAAAAGAGACAAGGGGGAGGGAATCATGGGGGGGGGGGGACAGAGGAAGAGAGAAGGATACATACATGAACTCATGAGGCCTCAGGTGCATGTGCTTGGCTTAGTTACAAAGGTGTAGTTACTCATTGCATTGGCTCAAATGCAGCCCTGCAACCTGTATTTCTCATACATATCCTCTAAAAATTGCACATCTGGCCACCTTAGACCTGACCCTGCCTGGATCATATTCCATTCTGACCCTGCAAGTCCACCTGCAATCTAGACACACCCTGATACATGAAGAAAGTGGTCAATGGTAGTTCCATTGCTATTGTGACATTCCACACAACCTGGGGTTTTTTCTCTTCTTAGGTGTAAGAAAAACAGGGGCATAAGAGAAAAACAACTGCATGGTAAGTAACAGGCAGGTTTACCGCCGATAAAGAAATTAAAGACTAGCAGCCCAGAAGAAGAAAGTTATGTGGACAGCTTCAAACCTCGGCTCTCGATTCCTCCGGAGTAAATTAACAAACGTCTCTATTTCTTTAGCCGTGATATGTTTCTCTAGTAGTTTTCTGTTGTTGTGCAACAAAGCTGTGATGGTGTCTTCTGCCAAGATATCATAGCCAATCTGGGACTGCATGATGCAGAATTTCTTAGCAATATATTCCTGTAAGAAAGCCCCAGGGAGATCCATTAAACAGCCTGAAAGAAGAAACCTCTCTCTCTTAGGATCAGCAATGCTTAGCTTAATTGACAATAAGACTAGAGATCCTGGTTCTCTGCCTTGATCAGTAACTATACAGTGGAGTATACATTATAACCCAAGAAAAAGTTCACTGACCCTGGGATCAGCATCACTACTTTTTTTTCTTTTCTTTTAAAGTAAAACTAACTATGTAGGGTTTGCATGACTTTGAAGAAACAGTTTTCCTGAATTCGGAGAAAAGAAATGTTTAAGTCTACAGAACATAGCCCAAGAATTCACACCTGCTATTTCCATCCCCTAATAAACCAAGCCTGCAAAAGCCAGTATTTTGGCGACCCATTTCTCTATATAGGCTGCAATCCTGAGCTCACTGAAGTCAACAACAAAACTCCCATTGACTTTAACGGGCAAGAACTGCACCCATAATTTGCAAAAATGCAAGTTCCAGCGTTTCAACTTTCTCCCAGTCAAACAGGGCTCTGGTAGCTGCAGGTTTTGCAGTCTGGCTGAATCGATCCTGCTTCCTAAGCCACTATCCCTTCACAAATCTGCCAGCGAGAGAAATTTGAACGTTCATGTAACTTTCCTGCTTCCTAATCAGCAACACGAGGGCAGAACTTCAATGACACAGAGCAGAGGCACAAGAAGTGGGAATCCCAACCTCACTCTGAAACATGTGGAACCATAAATCCTTCAGAGAGAATATATCCTGCAACAACACACTCGTAGCTGATCGCTGAGACAATTTAAAAACTCCCAACCACCCACCACTGCGACCACCAGCCCCTTTCCCTGCATGAGAAATTACTACTTTCTAAAAAGTGGTTTGCTATGCAAAGCGTACAAAAGGCCCTTTCTCAAAGAACAGTCCTGCTGAAGTCCATGGAACGCTAAGTGTGACCCTGAAGCTCAGAAGGTGGGGCTCAGAATCAATAATTGTGCAAACACTTGGGAGATCAACTTTGGATTGGCAAAGACTGACCTGATTTTTCCTGTAGTCCTGTTGGGAATGCCTAAGGACTCTGTAGCACAGTCTCAGCATGTATTTGTATGGGGCGTACCGCTGGTCCCCCAGATCTTCAAGTCTCAGCATCGCCCCCTCTCCCGCTTTGTCCTTAAAGGGAGCTTTGAGGATCCCAAATATCTGTTCAGAACCAAAAGAATTCAAGGGATAAGAATAAAGCCAAGATTTCTGGCGTGAAATACCAGCTTCTATGAATTGAGAATTACAGACCATCTTGAGCCAACACAGGCGAAGGACACCTCTCTCACCGGGTACTGGAACCACACACGATGGGGGATAGGAATACCACCACAGAGATGCTGCACGTTAGTCTGGAGTTTCCCCACAGACCGGCTGGATGGCATCTTGTAGGAAAATTCATTGTAAACAATTACCCTTGTTGATATAGACTTATAGCTAAGGATGACAGAATATTAGGGGTGGGAATTTCCGTTTCGGATACAACCAAAACAGTCTGAAAAATGACCATTTCAGTTTTAAATCCGAAATTCCAGTTTAGTTTCAGTTCTGGTATTTCAGGTTTTTTACACTGATTGTTTTCCAGTTTGTTCTCATTGACTTCAATGGGAGAAGTCAATGAGAAAAAAAAAAAGCGGGGATGGGGGAGAAGAAATCAGTGTAAAAAAATCCAAAAAAACAGAAACCAAAATTAGATCAGAAAAATCATAGAGAATTGAAACTGAAAAATAAAAAAAAAATCCCCCCCAGAATCCCATTCCTGCTGAATATGACTGACTGCTAACAAAGAATCTATCTTGTTGGTACTAATACCAGTACAAGGCGTAAAACCTGCTTTGGCGTTTCAGACACACAATTAACACCCCAAACACACCTGGGCCAATATATTTTGCTCCCTCATTAATTTCTGCCTCTCTCGATTAGGTTTGATGACCACCACATCCAGAACTTCTTGCCCATTATTTGGCGCATCAGCAACGAAGAAGATGAGGTCTTCTAACAGCTTGGTTACAAACCTAGAACAAGTCACAAGAAAGCCAAGTCTTACATGTTGTTCAGGACCAAAAGGCCTTGGATCAGTAGAGGTTTAAATCCAACCCAATGATAGTTACACCAAGGTACTAAGCAACAAGGGGGGAAAGGTAGTAAGTTGGTTGATGTGCTGTATTCAGCACCACATGAGATGAGCCCTTCGGCTAGTCTCAAGGCACAGGATCAGTCCTTAGAGCAGGGGGTGGTTTTCAGAGAAGGGCGGTATATAAATTTAAAAAACAAGAACAGCAGCAAAGCTGTGACAATTTGAGACAAGGGGAAGGAAGTACTGACCATACATGACATCACATTTGCTAGGGCCTGCCTGTCTGAAAGCTAGGTCTCCCAGGCCTCATACAAGTGCTTTAGTAGCCACATGGTCACCGGGAGCTTCTATTCTCTGTGCACCAGGGACTGTGCCCCCTACATGCAGGGAATTGTAATGCAAGCAAACAGACCTGGAGGATCCCAGTGCAACAGCACAAGCAGCGGGGGTGAGGGGGCTCGCCTAGCCATTTTGGAGGATCCTCAAACAGGAGTCCCCAAAGCAACTGGAAGAGGAAGACACCCCCTTTCCCCCATAGGGGCAGTGGCAGTTTTCTCCATGCCACAGTTTCCAACCCACCCTCCCAGTTTGGCCCACCCACCAAGCTTGGCCATCTATTATTACCCACCCCTGGGGGGGGTTTCATATGCAAATATACACAAGAAAAACCCTGGGTTTGGATAATGTTCCATCCGTTTCCACCCTTAGAGACAAGGGAAAGAAAAACAAGAGACTAAGAGAGAAGGTGATAAATAAATGAGACCGGAGAAGAAAGAGTTGTCAGAATGTGGTAAGGGTGGATATATAAAAGATTTTTATACTGGGTTGTTGTTTTCTTAAATCCCATATCCAGACAACCTACAAGTCCAGATACAAAAGGTGTCTAGATGGGGGGTGAGGAAGAGACTGACTGCTGAAGAGCGGTTCAGTGCTTCTCTCTTCCAGACACACTTTATGTTCCCCCCTCAAAGAAGTGGGGACATTAAGCACACCCAGAATAGAGAAGGATTCGAATTATGACCGTTTTAATGTACTAGGCCAAATGTTCACTTGCTTTCGATTCCCTTTTCACCACTTTGACAGTGCAGGCTCCTTTATACTGTGTCTTAGGGTGTTATCACGAGACAGTGCCCCACTTTCACCACACCTTTGCCTTGGACTCACCACCTGTCTGAACATAGTCCACCAAATGTTCACCTCGCATTGGGGGGGGAAGGGTGCATGCCCCAGGCTCTTGGAGGGGACCCCAGGAAGGAGGAGAAGCAGCCCCAGTGCTCCCTGGCTGCATCACTGCACTGGTCTCTCTAAAGCCTGAACCCCAGCTTGAAATAGACCAGTGGGGAATTCCTTGCTAGGGAGAGCAGTGCTGTGCCTCACAGTGTGGTTCCCCCACCCCCCAGTCATTTTCAAGCTGGGAAGTGCTTCCTGGATTGACACTGACCAGCGCTGCGCTCCCTGGCAAGGATCATCCTCCATGTCAATTTCAAGGCTTGACTGCTACCCCAGCTCCAGCCAGGGATATCAGGGCTGCTGCTCCTGCTCCCTTGATTCCCCATTAACAGATGATGGGTGAGTGGCCTGGGGTGTGTACACACACACACCGCCGCTCCAATGGATGCCTGGCAGTCCTGGTCCTGCTACCGCAGGCCCTAAGTCCCAGGCTTCTGCCAGTGTGATGGGCTTCCCAGAGAAGAACCGGAGTGGGGGAATAGGTGGCAGCAGCTCCCCTGCCCACGGGACCCACTCATGGGTCTGTCCATTTCAACTGTTCCCACCCCTGCCCACAGGAGTGGCAGCAGCATGGCCTACCCAGAGATTCACCACGCTTTCCAGCTGCCTCCCTTACCTTAGCATAAATGAGAATCTAAGGCCGCTTTCCCACAAGCTTCTTTTGCATCGTGGGAGCATGTACTATTCAAATTTAGTACAGCTGCCGTCTCATGGGAAAGTAGGAATGATGTCTCTCCCACCTGTAGGCTCACGCAACAGACAGGGTAGCGAAATCCTACTCTGGCTGTTGCGTGAGCCTGCCGGCGGGAGAACCATGATTCCTACTTTCCCACAAGATGGGAACTGCGCTGGATATGAATAATGCATGCTCCCACGGCGTGAAAGAAGCTCATTGGAAAGCGGCCTAAGTCATGAAATTTAAGCAGTATAATAAGCCAGTGTAGCTCACTGGATGAGCTGTTGGATTTGGACCTGAGAATTCTGTCTTAGCCATGAACTCACTGGGTGGCCTTGGTTAAGTCATTATCTTTCAGTGTCAGTTCCCCATCAAGGATAATGAAACCTACCTCACAGGGCTGTTGCGAGGGTGAACTAAATAAGGATTGTAAAGCACTCTGAACACTAAAATTACTCTATAAATAATGATGTAGGAAAACACAGATAATAAAACCTTCTTAAAATACCCATGTGCCTCCTATACCTTTCTATCTACTTGCCTATTCAGGTTTTACTAATACATCCATAATTGCTGTGTCTGGATGTTGTTTTACATTTTACCGATTTGAAAAAGAAAAAAAATATTCATTACTGACCTCCTTTCATTTTGAGTTATCGTTCCATTCTCTAACTTCTTAACTGTTGAAGCTAAAACTTTGTTGGCATCGTTGGCAAAATCCAAATCCCTGACCTCTGATAGTGGAACTGATACAATGGCAAATGCTTCTTTGTCTTCTTTTGTTTGGCAAGTCCCGATCTACAATACACAGATATATTTAAGTTCAATATGGGGGGAGGGGGAAATTCTCGGTTTTCATCCAAGTCGTTGCATTGCTTTATCCATAAGGAACTCAAAATCATCAAACACACACTATACGATGAGTTTACGGTCAGTACTTTTCTGTCAATATTTACCTTCAGCATTACCGGTCTCTCTTCGTCTGTATCTATAGGAATACTAGTACTGGTCACCCAAGTGTTAGTGCATAGATGTCTCAATCGGACGTAAGAGTTCCTAAAGACAAACAGAGCAAAACAACAGGTCTAGAGAGCAAAAAAAGGCAAAGCAGTTGAGGAATGGTGACTCTAAAATAGAGGTGAGGAATCTTTTCCTTCACGCAGCAGGCCAGAGAGCGTTGCAGAGGGGGTGCTTAAGGGGTATGCTCAGGATGGAGGGAAAGGAAGTGGAGGGTCCAGATCATGGAAACATCCCCTGTATTTGAGTACATCCCCTCATCTCCACTCCCTTCCCCTGAGCTCACTCTTCCAGTGCTTGAGGGTAGGGACTGGATCAATGGGCCAGGGCCAAGAATTGGGAAAACACCAAATAACAAAAACAGCCACAAATGGGATTTGACACTTGGGCTGGAAGTTTCCCACCCCTGCATGATTTTCAAGCCAGTGGCTCCATTTTGAATGTTTCGAGTTGCCCACACCACCTGCAATCCCCAAACCACTTATTCGTGGGTAGTCCCATTGACTTCAGTAGGAGTACCCCAGGTTAGTGGTTTGAGGACTGCAGCCTGAATCTGTGGTATTTTAGGAGCAAGAGCTAAGCAATTACCACAAACATTTTCAATTGCTACACGTTCAGCTTTTCAAATTAAGTCGCTTTGGCTCAGATCACACCTCCTTTTTATGGTCACTGTAAGCAAAGAGTCCGGCAAGCAAAGCTCTACTGCAAAAAATGATCATAGAAAGCGATTTTTGAAAGTTACACATGCACACACACACACACATATTATGAGATGACTAATTCTAAGTTGTGTGAATTTTCATCCCTGAGTGGCATTCAGTCAGAGAACAGAAACTTGGGATTTATCCAACCAATAATCATTAAGCAATACAGCTCAATTGTCCAATGTTCACAACTGGTCATTAGAAGGGGTGGCGGGGGGGGGAGCTATTTAGTGAATAAATCTGACCACCACACACACTCAAAGAAACCATGATCTGTTCACAAATAGTTCATGTGCAGAAAATGGAGGTAAAAACCACTAAATGATGGACATTCCTCACTATAACAGACCTCTTTGGATCTAAGCCTTTTGTTCATTATATTGAAAGGGTTGTTAACAGCAAAATGGCAAACAAAATGGCAACCCATTCAAAATGCCTCATTATAGCCAGGGATCCCCTATAATACGAGTGTTACAGCCTGTTATTTTCATCTTGACAGTCTCCCTTTAAGTCTTGCGTGTTTTATCCTTCTAATTACTTACACAGTGGCAAGATCATGTTTTATACATCTCTTGTTTACCTGGGAATGCTCTTCAGTTTTAATCGAGGAATAACACTAGCTCACATTTTCATTTTTGCTTCACTCACGGGTATAATGTTTGAGATAAACCTTGTCAGTGCAACAGCATTACCTTGGAACCAGGCAATCAGCACGCTGGAGAGTGGTGGCATCCAGTTCAAAGAGAGATGCAATATCATTTCCATGCGGCACAGAGACTAAAGTATACATAATCTTCTCCCCTGCCTGGTGCTTCTTCTTTGAAGCAGGAAGGTCGCCGTCTCTCTGCTGATTAGGCAGAAGGGTTATTTTTGCTTGTGTTGGTCCCTATTATAAATTCTCCAGTTACCTTGTGGATCACTTAATACATCTGAATGTTATTCTTGCTTTCCAAGTGCCAATGCCAGCTTGGGAGCATGTAACACAGAAAGTGCCATTTGCCCTAGTGATTTTGGGTCTCAGGCTGTTGTCATATCATGAACAGGTCACAAGCTGCTGAGAGGCCATAGTACAGTGTGTATTACTCAACACTAGCCACTTCAAAAACCTGCTGCAGTGTCAGAGCCTTCCCTTCCAACCGAGGGAACTGCATAGCAACAGTTTTGAGAGGCCGAAAATAAAAACAAAAAAATGGATGGAAGTCTTTCTTTTTTTTAAAAAAAGGAAGACGATGAAAGACTAAATTAATCTGCTTGAGACTTTGTTCTCTTTTCCTACTATAGTCCATGGTCAGAGCACACCATCGCAGGGTGGCTAGCATAGTTTCTCCATCAATCACACATGCCATGGAGTGTTGAGCTGTGGTACATGCAGTCAGAGAGACCCTATTAAAATTCTCAGCATGGGCAGACTACACACTAAACCCTGCATGGTGGTGGAGTGTCATCCCCATTGATTTCAGTGACAGCTGAATTAATAGAGTACAGGGGTATCCATAAACATGTGATGGATTCAGCCACAGGGGGACCTACACTTGGAGAGGACCCATCAGGGCCATGGACTGCAACAACCCACAATAGGGCCAGCATTAGTTGGGGTCCCACCAGGGTCTCTATGTGCACCAACATGTAATGGGCCTAGGCTAAAAAGGAGCAGGGACTCCACCACCACCTTTGCTCAAGGCTCCACCATTCAGAATGATGCCTCTGATGCGGCACCTAACAGGATCAGGCCACCACGGCATCAAAATGCTGTCAAGGAGTCTGATCCTGTACCCCTTGCTAAAATGAGTCAGTAGCCCCGCTGAGACAATGAGACTACTAGTGTGAAATGACTACAGGTTACTCCTCTTCTAAGGGTCAAACTGTTAAATCAAAGGTTAAATCAAGGTTTTGTCATCACACTGACGACATTAACAATATCCAGTGTTTTATGCACACAGAATAAACAGCCATGGAGCAAGAGAGAAACCAAGGATGCCAAAATACAAATTAAAACATGGAGTTCTGAAACGCAATGAGCAAGATGTACAGTGGGTCAATAAGCAAGGGACATGTTAAACCATGTAACACGAGTATGCTCAACTTGTGTTGCAGTCATTTGATTAGACCTCTAAAGTAAATGATAATCAAGAGAGCAGTAGTTTGATTACTAATGCTACCCGTTGATTAAGCACTGCAATTAGGGATGACTGAAACAATTCAGATAAAACTAGCTCCTTTCTTTATCACCTTTTTAAAGTGTATTTCTTTATCCACTAAGTCCACAAAAGTTAACTTTTCATCTTATCGCTTCATATAAAGCACAGAGATAAGTCTGCTGCTTGGTGAAGATGGTGAAATATTAGCAGGATACAGAGAGAAGGAAAAATTGCTCAACTCCTGTTTTGCCTCGTCTTCTCCCACAAAGGAAATTATGTCCAACTCGGCAAGAGTAACACTAATGATGAAGGGAAGGAATTGCAGTTCAGAATAGGTAAAGAGATGGTAAGAGAACACCTAGCTACCTTTAAATGAGTTCAAGTCTTACATCCTAGGGTACTGAAGGAACTTGCAGGTGTAATTTCAGAACCTCTGTCTATAATCTTTGAGAACTCTTGGAGAATGGGTGAGGTGCCATATAGGCCTGAAATGACATGCAGCAGTGCCCTACAATTCTGTCGGAAACCTCACATTCATTGCCTTTTTCCTAACATGGCACTGACACGACATCCCCATACTTATTCCAAAGCTTGCTACTGCTTTCCATTATTGCCTGGCACTATTTATCAGCAGTGGAGAAGTTGTTGGAAACTGTCACAAGTCCCATAAAGTGTCAGTAAAGTCGGCAAAACGGTCGGAAGAGTCGGTAAAACTGTCGGAAATTGTCACTATTATCTTAAGTGCCACAGAATACCCGAAACTGTCAGATAGTGCTGTAAAATTGATGGCAAATGTTTTTGGAGCAGCAGCAAGACTGTTGAAATGTCGACAGTAAACAGCAAACAACGCTGCCACTTCAGGCCTAGTGCCAGAAGACTGAAGATAGGCAAATGTTGTCCCGATCTTCAAAAAGGGGGGAAAAGGAGGATCTGGGAAACTACAGACTGGTCATCCTGACAGCAATACCTGGGAAGATTCTAGAACACATTATGAAGCAGTCCATTTGTAAGCATTTAGAAAACAATGCTATGTTTACTAGGAGCCAGCATGGGTTTGTCAAGAACAAGTCATGCCAGACTCATCTTATTTCCTTTTTCGATCAAGTTACTAGCTTAGTAGATCATGGGAATAGGAATACCATGGATGTAGTATATTTTGATTTCAGCAAAGCATTTGACAGAGTCCCCCATGATATTTATTCTTCTTGACAAGCCGGTAAAATATGGGTTAGATGATACTACTGTTACGTGGATTTACAGCTGGTTGAAGAACCATACCCAAAAGAGTAATCATAAATGGTTCCCCATCAATCTGGAGGGAGGTGTCGAGTGGGGTGCCTCAGGGCTCAGTCCTGGGCCCTGTACTGTTCAACATCTTTATTAAATGATTTGGATGAAGGAGTAGAGGGGCTGTTTATCAAATTTGCAGATGACACAAAACTGGGATTGATAGCTAACAGCTTAGAAGACACAAACAAGATTTAAAATGATCTTGACAGGATGGAAAACTGGGCCAAACTAACCAAAATGAAATTCAAGAGAGAGAAATGTAAAGTTCTGCATTTAGGTAAGAAAAATCAAATGCACAAGTATAGGATGGGTGATACCTGGCTTGGCAGCAGTACAGTGCGGGCTAGCACATTTGTTCAGCCCCGCCATACCTGGCTCGGGGCAAGGGCCACCATTGCTAAGCAACATAGCTAGTCACCATGGATGTCCGTCATGGGGAGTGCAGGGTGCTGGGGGAAGGGCATGGTTGTGGCCAGCCACCTGTACGTTTGCTTAGCTCCCCGCCCTACCCTGGGTGTGTGGGTGGCAGAACGGCTCTCCGGCCATGAGCACATTTGTTCAGTGCCCCTCCCCGACCCAGGCCATGTTTCCTGCCCCAGGCCAGGCAGCCGCCACGTCGCCCACATGTCTATTTAATCCAAAATAGTTCAGATACTATCTTTTATTGGACCAACTTTTGTTGGTGTGGGTAGGCAAGCTTTCAAGCCACATGAGCCCTGTGTGGCTCGAAAGCTTGCTTACTCTCACCAACAGAAACTGGTCCAATAAAAGATAACATTTGAACTGCTGTATCTCCATCTATTCCTTCGGGGACCAACACGGCAACCGCATCCTCTCTCTAGGCTACTTAGGTTCTAGAACAAAGGATCCCAGACTGTGGTTTAGAACCTCAAGTGGGGTGGGGCTGCACTATCTGCAGAAGGGGTCAGAATCCCAATTAATACTTGACCTACTTTGCCTCTCTTTGTTGCTGACTGGGGTTACAGGATTATATTTCAAGGATCAATATGGAGGCATGCAAGCAAAGAGTTTGGAAACCACTGTTCTAGAAAATAAACGAATTCCATAAATATAAGCCCACCAGTTGGATTTGACACATCATATAGTGACAGAATTATTTTTCTAAGACAGATCCTGGTGTTTGTGCAGTAATGGAGAACCAAAATGCAACAGTTTAGTCAGACACAAAATCGAATTTGTTCTTCCTAAAACATGGGCATTTCCAAGAGCCTCCATTAGACATCCCCTTACTTCACAATGATTAGCATTTTGTACTAGCGTTTAGAGTCACCGTTGAGCTGAAGGGCAGTGACGAATCAAAAGAAGTCCCTCTACCTCATCCCCATAGAGTATTACACCTGAAACTCAGGAGATCTGCAGGTGGGGAAGACCTCATTCTGCACAGCATGGTACAAAAATATGACGAACCGGGAGAATCAGTACTTTTAGAGGGCAAGCCCAATCTACAATTTCAATTGGCAAAGCCACCTCTCGCAGCACAGAGACAGACAAGGATAATGCCCTATTCCTGCATGAATATATTAAGCCACCATACAGACTTCAGCAGAAATTAAATTTAATAACAGCCGGGGCTACGAAAATGCCTGTTAAATCCAGTAAAATGTAGCTTTTCAGCATGTTAACCCACTTTAGCAGGCTCCTATAAAATGAAGCATTTTCATACAGCAGTAATGGAGAGCTCCATAGGTTATAAGGAGTTTAAAAATTCCATATGAAAAGCGAGTCAATTAATAGCCAGCCTTGCTCCTGCACGTTCCTGAAGCCTGGCAGACAGCACAGCCGTTAGCCTCCTGTAACACCTTCACTGTTGACTCATTTGTGAGTCATCGCATTTTTAGCAGACACATCACATTGCAATTCTGTTGTTAGGAGGCAAAGACATTCTGTAAGAAACAATATATGCGTTTTCAGAGCTGATTCAGACCTGTGCAACAGCAGAATAATAATATCATGCCAGCTTCTCCCTCTCGCTTTCTGCAAGTACAGAGCCTCCAGAGTGGTGTGGCTGCTAGCTTTATAGAAGCACAGAAACTGCCATTTTAGTACGCAGGAGGTTTGCATATGAAATAGAACACACACACACCCTTAAATCCGTACGAGTTATTTGTTGTCAAACAAATTCCGAACTGAACCTTTCACAAAAACACCACCACAAACTAGGCTTGGAACACAAGAGTCTGCATTTTCCCAACAATTTAGAAGCCCAAGATGACAACACCCCTAGATACACACTATTTTTAAAGCCTTCCCAGGCCATACATATGGAAGAAAACTCTAGGGGACAAGAATAACAACCGGAATAAATCAGCCACACTTAGGGTGATTTCAGACGTGACGCGGTGAGATTCACTGTGGTGAATCCCACCCCGGTGTCAATTGCTTCACCGCAGGCCATGGTGAGCCGCGTGGCCTCAACAGATGTGACAGGGGCGGCACCACCGCCCGGGGCCAAGCAGAGTGAACACGTGCCGGGGGGACACAACGGATGTGATGTGGTGGTGAGGACCATGATGGGAGCCCCACAAGGCACCGGGGTTACACGGTCGTCACCACGGCCCGTGGTCATTTCCTTCCACTGTGGCCGGGGGTTTCCCTTCAGAAGTTATGTTTCTTTCACCCCTGCCATGGTGAACATTCACCACACTTCTGGACCGCCTCCCGCCCCGACCTTATGAAGCGTGGTTAGTTTCACCCTGGTCCGTGTTTGACTGTGGTGAACATCTGGATGCGCGCCAACAGACGTGCACGGCTCTTTCACCACCGCCCTCGTTTGACTGCGGTTGACTGTGGTGAATGCCGAAAACGTAACGTCTGAAATCACCCTTAGTTAACAGCTGTGATATTCAAACTTCTTACTCTGGAGTGGGACTGCATTGAAACAGGACTACTCTGGAGTAAGTGGTTTGAGGATCACAGCTACCTACCCCTAATTTACACTACCTTAGGATCGAACCCTCCAGTCCCATCGAAAAATTGTCCTTTACATTAAACATAAATAACTAACCATCTTAAAAAAAATAAAATCACAAGATGGTAAGTGCTAGTTTGGAAATATTTAGAAGTAGTGCTATCATAAAGATTCATTCTTGAGGGAGTTAAAATCAACCATACAAAGGCGAAAACCTCCAAACAGGAAAGTACTAATGAATTGCAGGTTCCCAGCTGTTCTTGACATTTCCCCAATGTTTTCAGCGTCCCTGTGGATGCTGTATGTCTGTGTGATTGGAAATAATAGACTACTCTGCAGCATAAATACACCAATTTGGGATTTAATGGGAACCGTGACATACAGCGGTGCATTGTTTGATGCACTATACATTATAACCTTTTAATCTTCAAAAGATGGAGAAGGTAGCATTTGGTAAAGGCCTCTATATTACAGGAAGGCCTTCATGCTAGATACTCTCTTGGGTTTTTGGAGGAAATAATACATAACAAGTATATTAACACACTCATCGTAAACCCAAGTTTCACAAGATAAAAAATAGGCCTTAAAAAACCTTCTCATTTACCAGGCAATCTGGCTGGAGTTTTCAGATGGGATTAAAGGAGTCAAGTCCCCTTATCTCATGGGAATGGAAGCCCAGTTCCCGTAAGGCAGCATTTCCCAAAATGTGAGACATATTTCCCTGAACCCAAATTAGCCAAGCTGAGGAGCAAACAGACCACGCGCTTTTGCTGCACAATTTCAGTTTATATATGTTTGAAACAGAAGTCTGTCACTAGTATGGCCTCTTTAAAATGTGAAGCAAGCATTGTCAGAGTCTGACAGGTCCACCCCAGCACAGTATGTTACCACAGGATCCAGCCCTCCATTGACCCACTGCAGGTTAAGCAGGGTACAAATCAATGGTTTTTCCACTTTATTAAGTCTTTCAGAACCAACACAAAGTCATAACCCCATCTGGGTCCTCTTATCATCTGGATCTCCCTAGCTGTAGGCCAAACTCCTCTTCATCTCCTCTTCTGCAGAGTGTTCCAATGCAGGGCTTTTGTGCAACGTCAAACCAGCGTGCCACTCTACTTATCCATGGCGTTGGGGGTGAGCCTACCCCTTGGCTCCCAGCCCTGTGGCTCCTCTGTGGCCACTTGGGTTGCTTACTTCTTTCTGGAGTCCTCTGAGTAGTGAGCAAGAACGCAGCAATAGGAGTGCTTTCCTCCAGAGGCCCAGACAACTACAGAGGCATGAAGTGTTTCCAACCCCGTCCCCCAAAAAACATTTACTGCACAAAAACTCATGGATAAAAGACTCTATAATAGACAAGTTCCCTAGTCCATTACCAACCCCTTAACAATGCAGTTCCTCATTCTTTATGGAGGAGCAACATTAGTGTTGCATTTGCCATCTATAAGTTTACCATCTCTTGAGCAAGAGAAAAGGCCATTACCTGACAAGTGTTCAGAGCTGTAGTTTTGTTTATAGGGCAGGTGGGAGAGCTTTATCCCAATAGCATCAAGATTCAGCAGCAGGGAATCCACTGCAGCACTGGCTGTGGTTATCAAAAATATTGCTAAAACTAATGCACATTGGCCCTCTTTTTCCCCCCCTTTTCCATTGCTCTACCAACAGGCCTAATGGCATCTCCATTTTGCCAATGTGTCAGAAGCACTAAGGATGTGTTCAGATGAAACAGTCTACCCAGGAGTAAACCACCCCCAAGTAATACTACCTTCTGGATAGTTTACTCAGGGAAAAAGCTATTCATGTGGACACTGCTACTTGTGGATTCATTAATCCTTGCTCCATGTCATAGGGTAGAAACAGCAACAGAAAAAAGTTTTTCTCCCAGTTAAACTACCTGAAGCAGGTTTACCCAAAAGTGGTTTATCCCCAGGTAAGCTACACTTCATGTGAATGTGCCTGAAAAGGGTGTAATCCTGTCTTTGTTGAAATCAATGGTTCAGCTCCCATGGGGTCAGATTGTACCTAAAGTATTTTGCCAAGTCATACAACAAGACTGTGACAGAGCTACTGAACACAGAATCCAGGAGTCCTGACTTCCAGTCACCAGTTCTAATCACAAGAGCAACCCACAACATGTGTAAGTAATATAGCAGGCATTTTTATGTATACAGTGCCATTCGTTTAAAAGATACTTCAGTGAAGGGCTTATATATTCATAAATTAAACTGATAGCACATTAAAATATTCTATGCTATATTTAAAGAAAGTGTTCTGCTTACCTCGACCTTTTCTTCATTGCTACCATCTGGATAGCGTGGATTAAGCTATAAAAGAAATTAATTACATTTCAATTTAAATCTCATCCTTTTCAACCTCATTTTAAACATTTTAAACTACACAAGCCTCCATTTTTGCTCAGTAACCCAAGGTGCAAGTGTGTCGCATACATGGGTCTCCTGGAGAATGTGGTTGATGGGCTAGATCCTGTATCTGGGAATCGAGTTTGGTTGCAGACTGCCCTTCTGACTTATCATAGGTAAGTGTATGACCGTGTCCATGCTATGGCTGTGCCATGGGTTAACTAATTACCCCATCTCCATTCTACAGCACAGCCATGTGTGGACAAACTCACAAAAGGCATGACATATGGCAAGTGCCCAATGAGTAGTTCCACTTGAAACTGGAGTGACTCCTCATGACACACAGTGGATGTGTCTAAAGGCCATGCACACCAGACAACTAGCAAAATCTGTGGCCACATTGCTGCCAGCATGACACGGGGTATGAGCACACTTAATTAAACCCACACTCTCTCTTCCATAAATTCCCATTTTGTGTTATGTGTATTTGTGCAAACATATGTCCTCTTACAGGAGACACAAATATTAAAGTCTCTTTGAAAATATGGAGCCACCAAGTGGCATCTTTCCTGACACACTATGTTATCTGCAGATGAATTTCATGGTAAAATTGACCAAGTTCCTACTTCCCCATATCAATTTCACTAAGTCTCAAGTAGTATGAGCTGGGCTCCCTGTTTGACACTAGGGGACAGAAAATCCCCTGTGGAAGCAGGAAGCCCAGCCAACACTGCTTAGGGGCTTGATGAAAATGACCAGGCTCCCCTTCCCCAAGTCAATTTCACACTATGAGTAAAAATGAGACAAGACCCCATGTTAGCCTTCATCAGGTGTGTGTCCACCCACTCATTCATTAC
>QEPC01007142.1:726321-742276 GCA_003113815.1 Sphenodon punctatus
GGCACCATGGTAGGCAGTGGGGTCCTCATTCCTGCTTTGGTCTGGCCAGGGATGGTGCCTGCTGCAGCAGCTTCTTCCTGAGCTGGCTGGGTGGCTGTGGCATGGGGACCAGAGGCTGGCTCAGCACCAATTCTGCTGCTGCAGTTGCTGCCACAGGCACAAGAAAAAGGTTTTGGTTTTTTTTACAAAATTAAGTTCTTTTTTTTAACATATTCCATGATTTCCATGTTTCTTCTCAGAAAGGGGAGGGGGGCTGGGAGAGGGAGGGGCTGTGGAGAATTGTGGTATGGCATAGATGTTTGGCTAAGGCGCTTTGGGGGATGGGTTTTGGAAGGGGAATGGGGAGAATGGGTGCTTACTAGTACTTTAAAAGCCCAATGCAAGGTTGGGGCTGTTGGGAGCTGGGGGTGGAAAGGGAAGGGGGGAGTTGAGGAAGGCCATGGAGAATGGTGGTATGGCATACTGATAAGCCACTCTGGAAGCTGGGGGGTGGAAAAGGGAGGGAAGGGATGACGATATGGGAGAGTGTACAACATCTTGACCGCTTACATGCCATAGAGGTTAAGGCAACTTCATCGTGATTCCACACCTTGTGGCGTTCTCCCCATCCTCTCCCCAAGAGGCAGCTCAGTAGTATTATTTCAGAGCCTTATATGGCAATGGGAGTTAAGGCACAGGTCACCCCCCTCGTGCCTTAGTCCCTGCCTTAACTTACATTTTCCATGGATGTTAATGCTTGATGGAATCTGTAACTGTCACCTTAACTTATCTGCGAAACCCGGAAGGGTTTTTACTTTATGATAAAGTATTATTTGTAATAGCATTTGCTGCAATTAAAGCAACAATGCAGACAAGGAGTTAAGAGTTTTATGGAGGTATTTATAAGCATGGGACACCAAAGTGTTCCAGTTTTGCCTGAGAATCAGATAATTTTACCTCATTATGGTCTTGATCCTGCAATGCGCTGAGCATAAGGGGCTGATGTGGCAAAGCACTTAAGCATGGCAGCACTCCCAATGCAGACAAACAGAACAGCTCACCTGCTAACCGAAAGCACGTGCTTGTGCTTTGCTGCACCAGGACAGCATGCCCTGCATCTTGCAAAAATCAAGCACATGCTGAGTCAAAATTATTTCACTGGAGTAGGTCAAAATTGGTACGTTTCCTGTGCTTTTATGTCAGCCCATCACGCTTTCTGTATAGGCCACATATTTCACAGAAATCTCTTTTAGAAATATTTTTATTGAGTTTTTAAATGTTTTATTGATGCTATTTTTTAGACCTCCCCACCTGTAAAATTGGGCTTCTCTGGTACCATAAGTAAAAACTAAGAGAGAGGAAAATTCTTACTCCTGCAACTTCAGGAATTTGTAGTCATTTTCTATGGTGTCCATTATTACCGTTCAATATCACAGTGACAGAGAATCGTAGAGTTGGACGGGATTTCAAGAGTCACACAGGCTACTTTCAGACCTCCCCCCACCCCCCGTATGCGCATATTTTGGCTGTGGGAGGGAACGCGCAGCCAAGATATGCACGGAGTTCAGCCGGTCTGAAAGCCCCCCTGTAGAGTTTTGCCGGCAAACACCCACAGAGATACAGAGTAGGAAATCCTGTTCTGTATCTCTGCATGTTTCCACCAACAGAGCCGTGCGGGGGGCCTTTCAGACCAGCGGCACCCGCACATATCCTGGCTGCACATTCCCTCCCTCAGCCAGAATATGCACGGGGGGAGGGTCTGAAAGTGGCCTTAGTCTAGCCTCTGCTTTGATGCAGGACTAACCCAATGTCCTCTCTGCCACTTTGACAGATTTCCCTTTAGTTACCATGGCAAGACATGCATTTCTCTGAAAGACTAGTGAAATTTTCATCCCAGTACCTGCCTCCTATGACAACTATGGGTAAAAACAGACATGTGGCGGGACTGCTCCCCAGGCTGCCCTGGAGCGGGAAATCATGGGGGACATGGCCTGGATCATGTCAGGGCTCCGAATTGATATGCACACAGCCGGGGAGATGTCCCACTGCCCACACGGGCCGTAGCATAACAAACATGCATCGGTGCCCACATCTCACTCATCTCCTTGCTCGCCCTCTTGATCGTGCTGTCCAACCGCTCCCAGCTCCCTGCCCCCCACCCAGCCGACAGCCTTGGCAGCCAATTAGGCAAAGCCATGGAGGCCCTCCGCCCAGAGTGGGTATGGCACGCCATAACAGATATGCTAGCCCACTCTGGCCCACATAGGCAGCCCTTAGTCTGGGCTGTGACCTTGGAGATTTGCCAAGGTCACAGCCTGGGCAAGCCACCAACATTGCCTGGGACAATTCTGGGCCAACATCTGGTAGATCATGTTTACATGTATAGCCGGGTCCCAGGCCACAGCGGGCCAAAATCACATCTGTTTTTACGCTATTGCAACTGCACAACTCCCCACCACTCAGATGCCTCTGTTATGCAGACATTAGGATGGAAGAATGCAAGGAAGATTCAGTCTAAGATGCTGGTCTCCTCTCTAGAAATAGCAGTACAGGGGCGGCCACCAAACAGCACAGGGGCGGCCACCGAAAAAGATCTAACATCAATGGCCACCCACCTCACCCAGGGAACCTCCAAAAAGGCTCCCACGGACAATCTCAAGGGTTGCACGGGCACATGGGGAGTGAGGCAGTCCCGCAGATAAGCAGGGCCCAGGCTGTGAAGGACTAAGGGTTAAAACCAGCACCTTGAACCTGGCCCGGTGCTTTATAGGCAGCCAGTGCAGAGCCCGGAGCACTGGTGTCATGTGCTCCCTGCGGTCCACCCCTATAAGGAGACGGGTCGTGGCATTTTGCACCAGCTGCAGCCTCCGGACCAGCTTCTCGGGCAGCCCCGCGTAGAGCGCGTTGCAGTAAATCCAGCCTCGAGGTGATGAAGGTATGGATGACGGTGGCAAGGTCGAATTCTGAGACATATAGCCGAAGCCGCCAGACAAGATGTAACTGCCGAAACGTACTCCCCGCCACAGCCACAAGCTGAGATTCCAGGCTGAGCCATGAATCAAGGAGCACACCCAGACTGCACACTTGAGAGACCATGGGAGGGTGAAACCCCCAACAAGAGGAGATTCAACCACCCCCAGGCCCCACAAGCCCTCGCCCACCAACACCACCTCCGTCTTGTCAGGATTCAATTGCAGATGGCTCAACCTCATCCATGCCCCCACAGCTGACAGGCACTGGGAAAATATGGAGACTGCGTGACCTGGGATGGTAGAAAAAGAGAGGTAGAGCTAAGTGTCATCAGCATACTGATGACACTGCATGCCCTGAAACCCTCTCTTCCTTAACAAAAGTGGGGACAGAATGGCACCCTGCAGGACTCCACACGTGAGGGTCCGGGGAGAAGACGTACACTCCCCTAAGACCAACCAGTGAGTTCTCCCGGCCAGGAACAAACAAAACCAGTCCAAGACCATCCCGCCAATCCCGGCACGGTCCCGCAGGCAAGTCACCAACACCTCTTGATCGACTGTGTCGAATGCAGCCAAAAGGTCTATCAGGACCAATAAGGTCTGACGACCCTGGTCCAATGCCAGATGGAGATTACCTGGCCCAGCGAAACTCTCGGCGCAGAATCTAATAGCTTAAGCGGAAGATTCCCAGCCATGAGATTCCACACCGTTTGCTGGGCCAGGTAACGTGGGCAAGCAGCCTAAGAGCAGTATGTGGCCCTGCAGTTGGAACGGAATCCCACTCACTCTCCTCAAACATATATGCGCCACCAGTAAAAATAATGGCACAAACCAACATCTGCTAAAATCAATGTGAATTCTTCCAGTTTCTACAATGGGCAATGGCACTGGATCACTGAACTCTGATTTGTGTAGTATTGTATGCATTAACACACCTTTCTGCAATTATACCCAAGCAGAACAGCCTGACAGTCTAAACATTTTCAATCTATCACTTTTCCTAATTGAAAGAATATCTTTGCAGTGTTCTTTAGTCATCCAACAAATAAAAGGAGCATACAAACAGAATGCTAAGGGGAGGGGGGTGGATCTTCTCTGGTGTTCTGAATTTCTTTGAAGATTTTTAGACTATAAAATGTTTCCTAACTTAGCCATTAGGCCAGCTTTGTCTGCGTGACCCCATTGGGAGATTTAAAAATTCTGTGAGCCTAGACAACACAGACGTGCAAAGTGCATTAAGCATCAGTCAGGACTGCAATCCCATCTGCAGATGGTGCATCCTCACCTGGAGTACAGACTCATGGTTTGACAACCTATGCACCATTATTGACATAGCACTTTCAGTTTTCAAAATGCTTTACAGTCCTTATCTAGGTCACCCTCAACAACCCTGTGGGGTAACTCATTATTATGCCCATTTTACAGATAGGGAACTGAGGCTGTGAGATAGTAACTTACCCAAAGCCACCCAGTGAGTTTATAGCTAAAATGAAATTTTAGAGTCAAGTCCAACACTTTATCTACTAGGGTACAATGGTTCTTTTAAGCCCGGCATATTACCTTACCAAAACCATCCTCCTGTGGACCTGATATATTAGGAGACAAGTCTAACACTGCCAAAATGTGTTGCATGTTCTCCTTTAGTTACAGCTACTAGCTGAAGAAGTCACTCCATGAGGTCAAGTTGTAGTCCCCCTTACCCCTGACCAAGTCTACACCAATACATATCCTTAACAGCTGTTTTTAATGTCTGGCACTATAGACACCACACACACAGACACACACACACCCCTGCCACACCAGCCACCTCATCTTATCTACCCCACTATTTCCTGTCTCCTTATATAGCCAGTTTCTTCATATTCTATATTATAGGCTTGTACCTCCTGTAGATATTTTCTATTCTGTCTTCCTCTCTGCCACTCACAGACCCGGTCACATGTAGATTCTACGTTCCTTATGAGATTTCACTTCATCTTAGCTTCCCCATTACCCCCTACCTATGTCTGTCTTCTACATATCCTTAACAGCCCTGTTTTTTATACCTCTGCTTTTTTATGTCTCACACTTTTCTCCCTATCAATATAACAACGCCCACACACACACACACACATTAGTTACCTTGTCGTATCTAACCCAACCCTTTCCTGTCTCTTTATATACTGCCCTGTATTTGCGCCATTTATATAATTTTGACTGGCTATAAAACATGCCTGAAGAAGGGCCCTATGTGGCCCGGAAGCTTGCTTATTTCCACCAACAGCAACTGGTCCAATAAAAGATATAATTCGAACCAACTTGCTTCCCTCTTTGGATCTATCCCAAAAGACATCAGGAATCCATTAGATATAGCTTAGCATAGCTAGTTGGTGTGGCCACATGAATATGGTGTTGGACTTGGATCTGGAAGACCAGCGTTCAAATCCTGGTTAGCCATGAACTTGCTGGGTGGTCATGGGCACATCACTCTCAGCCTCAGTTACCCATCTGTTACCGACCTACTTCACAGGGGAGAGAGGGTGGCCATTGTGAAGGAGAACTAGATAAGGTTTGCAAAACAATATGAACACTGAAAATCCTATAAAATGATTATTATTATTAATAATAATAATAATAATAATAATAATAATAGCATAGGTAAAACAGTGTTGATCTTGCATCTCCTACAGCTGTTTCTTGCTTCTTCAGAGGCTGTGTTAAATGGCTACACTAAATTCTCAGTAATATTTTGTTATTAATTTGAATCTTTCAGCAATTCAGATTATTTTGCTTGGTCCATACTGCAGACAAAGGGCTTGAAAAATTCACACTTTAAAAAGGTGCTGCTTATTTCATGAAGAGACTGCTGTTAAAGTGCCAAGAAAGCTATTTTTGGATGCTCAGCAATTATTTTAAAAAGTCATACTGACTTTAACCAAATTTGTTTTAAATGGGGAAAAACATTTAAAACATTCATCCATCCAGGAAAAGAATTAGACTGCCAAATTTCAAGGCAGTGAGCATTTTAACGGCTGGGTTAAGAACAGGATGCATAATGGAAACACTCACAGAGTAAAGACGAAAGAATCTAATTCAAACACAAAACCGTTTCCATTTAATTTGATATCCAGACCATTAATGTGCTGTACCCAATCAACAAGGGCAACATGCTAAAGAGAAAAATGGGCTTCCAAATGTTTCATCTTCATTAGGCTTACTTTGTTCACTGCTAATGGCACACTGATTAGCTTTCAATACAACCAAAGGACTTTGCACACATTCAAAGACTTTCACAGACATTCAGAAGACTGTTGCTATTGTATTAACTCACAGAAGAAATATTGGCTACGTCTATCCTGCGATAAGGTCTATGCAATGCCTTGCAGCATTTTGGGACCAACTTGCTCCTTGGTTAGGAGACAGTCCAGGTAATTTTCCTGTGCAGGAAGTTTAAACTATCAGTGTGTTATATGGGAAAATGCATCTTGTTTTTCACACAAGCCCTGCCCTTACATCCTGGCTGAAGAAGGGAGAGATTGGAACTGCTACTCAGAAGACAGGTTGAGCAAGTCATAGCACAGTGACCAGGGAGCAAATCAGCAGTTCCCAAGCTTTTTACCTGTGATACACCATTTTGATACTTCCATTCAATTCTGTGACTCCAGACAACAACAAAGATAGGCAAAGTATATCAAATACCAGTCAGGATCGTGATCCCATCTACAGGAGATGCGACCTCATCTGGGGTCCCAGCCCATTGTTGGAGGCAGCCCAACCGAACACAGGGAGGAAAAGCGCCATGGACACAGTCTGGACTGAGTCAGGCTGCCAAACAAACGTAGCAGCAGCCGAGCCGCCGGGGTAGGCAGGGAGACTCACAAATGTGTGGCCAGTCCCACCCCAATGCTGCGCCCAGAAACCCGCCACCACCATGGCAGGTAGCCATAATGGTCAATGACGGCCAGCCATGGATGCCGAGCATAGTGGGCCTGATTCAGGCCGGGTCATGGTGGCCCACAACAGATGTGATAGCCCACAGTGGTCGTTTTGCCCCGATCGGGCAAACCATAGCCCAGGCTGTGACTCAAGAGCTTTCCAGGGTCAGAGCCCAGACTAGCCACTGACAGCCCAGAGCAATCCCAGGCCAACATCTGGCGGCACCTGCACAAACATGCAGGTGAAGTCTGGGCCAGACTGGGTCAAAGTGGGCTACACCATGATTTGTCACGTCTGTTAACATCCAATGACTTCAGAATGTGGGATATCAATGAATCTGGTTGCTGCCTCATGTTCCATTTGGGAATGAAGAGAACCGGCTGACTGAACTTCCCCGTTGCCCTGCTTCCTGTATCGTCATTTGCTGCAGTGCAAATGGCTGCTGTGCACACATTTTGCAGTGGTGTGAATGACTGCACAATGTGCAGCACTATAATGAATCCAGGTCACAGCATCCATATCTCACTGTCGCCCATGTTATGTTCTAGCAGCAATGAAAATTCTCAGCCTAGACTGTCTGTAAAGAACCTCATCTCTTCAACACAGAGGCTAAGATCATCGTATAGTATGCGTCTCTCACAAAGCTTAATCTTGTGAGTGGCTCATCGACTTATGCTCAAGGACCAGGGTGATCTGCCACTGCACTTTGTTTGGTTACTGAAATCCCTACATTCAGATCATCCTTCCCAGTTCCTTTTGCTGGGGAAGTGGCAGCTTGGCTGCCCACATATAGCTATGCTCCCGTGCAGAGGACGCATTGTGGAGGAGAGGGAGGCTAGGCACTATAGGCCAGGGATACAGTCTCACTTAATTCTACTGTCTGAGCCAGAACCCCAGCGGGCAGAACTCACTCACGTTGCAATAAAAACCAAGCACTGGCAGGGAACTGGGCTAGCTCTGGTCTAAGTAGAGGGACTGTGGATCTCGCGGCTGCAGTTATGGTGCCCCAGAGCGTATCCTTTTACTCCATCTCTACATCCACATCAAGGGCCACCTTCCCTCCTAGTGCCCCTCCATCAAAATCAGGACTGACCACTCTTTACATCCCTGACATTTCTAAATTAAAAATAAACAGGAGGAATGAAAACCTTCCTGGTCTTCTTTAAACATCATAAACACATAAGAGGCATGAGCCTCATTTAAAAAAACAAAAAAACAAAAAACCCATTTGCAGGCTCCTTTTACAGAATGTGCTGAAGAATAAACCCCCTGTGAGTGTGGTTATTTGGCAGGATTCCGAAGTTATTCACCCATCAAAGGGTAAAAGCAATATCTGTAAAAGTAATTACTAATCTATTGATCGATTAATCTTTATCTTCTCTAATCTAAACTATTAACTAAACTATTCAGCTATTAGCACTGAATAATTAAATGTATATAAATATGCGTGTGACTATAAACCACAGACCTGAATCTACTAGGCCTGTGACACAGATACAAGCATGAACTGAAATATGCCTGGGCAACAGATTAAACTGGAAAGAAAGCAATGCACAATGCATGCCAGGCAGGAAAGGCTCAAAAAAGAGAGCGATTTTTTTTAACAGCATAAGCAGTTATTAGAGCTCTGTAAAAATAACCACACAGTATTGTTTGCTCTTATACTGGCTTTTCTTCTGCAGGCACACACGCATCACTGATGTGCAGCCTAGGCCACACATTGGTAGGGAGGGATACTCTGCCCTGCAAGGTCCCATGGTCCTCTCAGTCCACCATCCTCCCACAAGGACCAATCCAGGTTGCCTGCACTCATGTGTGGTGGGCACAGCACCCCTTTTTCCTATTGCCCAGCTGAAGTATTAGCCACGTACTCAGAGGGCGTTTTTAGACAAAACAAAAAACACTGCTGAGCCTTTAATCAGCCGCCTTACTTTGTTCTCGTCTAAATGTTTGACGCGGTTTGAAGCCGCTTCTCTCCCATATCAAATCATCCGTGGATTCCTACCTCCTCACTTCCGCTCTGTGATGTGCCATCATTCACTGGGGCTTCCCCCGTGTAAATGCTGCCGCTGGTTGTTTTTTTTGCCCACGCGTCTCTCTGTACAGGCGCAGAGGCATGCAAGAAGAGGCGGGGCAGAGAGACGCTCTGCGACGCGTCTGATGCTCTTTAGAACATCAGACGCAGCGTAGAGAGTAGTGGGTTAATTAGGAGGAGACGCAATCGCCGCGCCTTGTAAATGCGCCATGCGCATTTACAAGACGTGGCAGAAGCAGCGATCGCGCCAGACACACACACCCCGTGAGCTTCATGCATGTCTAAAAAAGCCCAGAGAAAGGGAGACACTCCCATTTTCTGCTGCTGCTCAGCTATGCGGGGAGGAAAGCGCGCACTGTCCCGCCTGTCCACACCTGCACTGCAAGCTCCACGGTGGGGCTTGCAAAGGTGGTGGTGGGGTGCTCCCGAGTGGTTTTGCAAAGGATGACAAAACACCCTGGGTCAGTCCTGAGTGCAGGCAACTCTGAAGCGGAGGGCAGCTGCATGGTGGGAAGTTGGCACACAGCTGAACCAAAGAGCAAACGCTGGCTTTTATTGAAAGTGGTGTGAAATCTTTTAAGCTCTATGCAGAGCAGGTTTCTAAATTGTTATGTAAGTGCTAGAGACACCGCAGGAAAGCAAGGACACTTTCTCACTCCATTCCACCAGTGGGGAAGCCAACATAGAATACAGCTCATGCCAGCTTCCCCTATGAAAGGTGTTGCGAGGAAAGAGTTTGTGGGGCAAGCCAACCAACTACACTGTCACTAGGGATCAGCATGGATTTGTTTGTGTGTCAGATCCTTTTCTCACAGTACCCAGAGAAAGTCAACACAGGCTGCATTCTACAGGAAAGTGTTGGGAGAAAGTTCCCGATGGCCAACTAACAAAGTACTTGCTAACTTTGTCCCTCTAAATCCTGGTCTGCACAAGCTCTGCAGAACAGGTCAGTAAGGCTCAGCAAATCACTAATCCATTCTGACTTCTTTATTCCTCTACTGCTTTCATCTTTACATGCATAACTGCAAATTACCCTTCATTCCTTAGAGGCCATGGTTTCAGTTTTTTAACGCATTCCTGTGAGGCACCGAGGGGGAAAAATAATAATAATAAAGCACTCAGTTTGCACTGTAACTCCGGCAGCCCCGTTCCTGTTCCCTTTGATCACGGAAGCCAGTGGATACAATTTGATCAGAATATTATACTGATTTTAACAAGGATGTTCTTTAAAACTGGAAACTTAATCAGGGGCGCATTCCAAAACAACCTCTGGGTAACTGAGCTCTATCTGTACGGCGAAACTAAATTAAAAGATAATGAGTCCACTTCCTGGGCTGTTTGATCTGTTGAGAACTGAGTGTGTACTGCCATCTGGTGGAATTTTCCTCTCATGGCCAATAGGTATGGTTGATACCTTAAGGAAAGTGTATCTGGTATATAGCTTCCTGTAGTGTTAATACATGGGCTGGAAGCCTGCTGGAGTCCATAATGGCTCTACTCAGCGGTCCCACATGGAGAGCGCAATAAGCGGGCAAATGTTCCCCCCTGTTGCAGCCCACCCGCATGCCACTACCTCCATTCCTCCACTGAGTTGCAGTCGCTCTAGCGACACTCTAGGCTGCACCCATGCTTCTATAATGCGGACTGCTCACGGAGACCACAGGTGGGTGCCCGTTGCCCTGGTTTTGCCTGCATGGCAGGCTCCATATTTCCTAGGCTGATGCCACATGGAGCGGCCCCAGGGCGAACATCTGGTGGCCACAGGATAGACAAGCATGTGGAACCCAGACTAATGGGGGTCAAATGTGGAACATCATCTTGTTTGTTAACACCCACAGAGAAGCTACTTCAAAGCAGGGGTGAAACTGGCTGGGGTGGAGGGACTGACAGAGACTCAGGAAATGCCACACCTACCCTGTTCCTGGATGGGGTGCTTTTGGACTCCCAGAAAGATCCCCTTCTATGAGCACCATATACATGATTGGCCTCAAAGCATTGTCCCACCTCTGCTTTAACTCCACTCTTAGTTCTCCACATCAATATAAACAATCTACGTAAGGGTTCAGGAATCCCTGGCTTATGGGTAAATACAATTCAATGCCAAATTTTTTTGGCTCCGTTCTAATTCCTGGATCTGGTCCACATATGCCCTTTCTCCCTTGAGTGCCAAAGGAGGCATGCACAGGGGGACAGGAAGGGAGATGAAGGCATACATTCCAGACCCTCGTCGACCTGAGAAAGGCCATGAGCTCTAGACCCTCGTTGGCCTGAGAAAGGTGCTGATCAGGGTAGAATCCAGGTGTTGTATCTTTTCTCCCACTCCAGGAATAACCAAGTCAGTCTCGGGGGGGGGGGGGGGAATGTAACCCCAACACAATCCCCAACCTTTTTACAAGATTTCCTCTTCAGCCTGCTCCTCAAGCACCAAGGGACTATGCTCAGGAGGAAGGGAGGAGAGATGAAGATGCACATGCAGAACTCTTCCTGCTCTGAGCATGCCTCTTCAGCCCCTAGCCAGCCCACAGGGCTTAGAATAATTTTCAAAGTGTCTTTAGAGGGGAAAATATTTACCCACCCCTGACCTAGCAGCATTTCTAAAATGCGGTTGGCTGAGGTTTGCTTCTTACCATCCCTAGCGAAGGGATAAAAACACTCTCCTTAGCATAGACTGGCCTTTTGTATAATCCTGAAGAAAGCAACATAAGAATCCCCCTTATACAAATCTGAGCTCTGAGCTCCTAACAGCCAGCTTAGAAAGAGCCAACGCGATTGCTTTGCTTGGTCCAGCCATCTTGTCTCCAACAGTGCCCTGAGCCAGATGGCCCAGAAGAAAATGCAAGAAAATCCATAATGAAGAATTAAGCGGCAAGAAGCTTCAGCATTCTTTTTCATCGAAACATATTCATCAAAACAAAAGGTCCTGAAATTTTATTTTGAACATTTTGTATACCAAACAGAATTTTTCATTGTGGCCTCAATCCACATACACTGTGCCTCCTCCACCCTGTGGTGGATCACAGGGTGCTAACAGACGTGACAAAACCATGCTGCGGCCTGCTTTGACCCAGACCTCACCTACTCGTGTATGCAGGTGCCGCCAGATGTTGGCCCAGGATCGCCCTGGGCCATGTCATTGGCTAGCCCGAGCTGTGACACCAGAAAGTCTGAGTCACAGTCTGGTCTAAGGTCCACCGAATCGGGGCAAAGCAGGCCACATCAGGGTATCACATCTGTTGTGGCCTGCCACGACCTAGCCTGGATCGGGTCTGCCATGGCTGGCCATCATGGTGGGGGGCAAGACGTTGGGTGCAGCGCAGGGGGTCGGCCGGCCGCACATTTGTACATATCCCTGATCTCTCCAATGGCCTGGCTGCCTCCCCATTTATTCGGCAGCCCGCATCCATGGCGCTTTTCCCTTCTGTGCCAGGTTGGGTCACCAAGTCGGTGTCACACCTATTAACACCCACAGTTCCAGTGTGTGTGCATACCAAGGGTGTTAATTCTTGTTGTAGACATCCAAAATATTCAGATGTCTGGATTTTTTGAGACAAAAAATTTCTCTGGAAAGAAAAGTTTTTTTTGGCAATACTTTTTCCCAAAACAACCAGCATTTTTTCTTAGGGAAAAAAACCCAAAAAAACATAACTGTCCAACGCAGCTCGAGTGCTGAGTACTCTAGTTAAATCCAGCTGAACACTGAAATCCATGCTTAACTTTAAACACGAGCAGTTCCACTGACTTGGGAGTATACAAAGTACAATTGGGACAATGGGATTCAAACAATATAGGCAAATGTGTCCACCTATGTGGATCAAATTGTAGGCCAAGGCCAGAGTTTGCAGAGAGTAAGAAATGATGGGTCAGATTTATCTCGGATACAACTCCACTGATTTGGTGTCATTCTAGACGGAGATACTTTCAACTCCAGAGCAAGATTTGGCCCTTTGTAGCCATACGACCGTACAGTTTTATAACTAAGATCAGAAGGGGCAAGTTCGACATTCTGTATACGCAGGCATGAGAATCTGTCCTAGTGGGATTAAAGCTTATCTTTTATAAAGCTATCTCATCTTCATTTAAAGGCTCAAAGCAACAGTGGGTTCACTGTTTGGAACAGTAAGTAGTTCCAGTGCTCTATTTCCCCCATGGGCGCTGGGAGAGGAAGGACATTTGTCCCCCTGCTGGAATTTGCCTGCCCCATCACAGTACCATGATGTCACAGCACAGACAGAGCCACTTCAAAAAGAGGTGGGCCACACTGGAAAGGTATATGGCAAAAAGGGACTCCCCCTCCCGCCCCATCCCTCACTAAATAGTCTAGTGATCCTCTTGCTAACTGCTAGGAAGCAGAGTTTTATTGTAACTGTTTGAAACAGAATGCTGATATTATTTCTTCCACAGCAGTCCCATTGAAAGAAACAGGCCTATTTTGAAGCAAGGAGTTCGAGCATTGCAGGCATTATAGTGAAGGCCCAGTTTACAGGAAAAACAGCATTAACAAATAAATAAAAAATAAAAAAATCCCCAAGCTCCCGTTACCATTAACAAATCTCTCATGTATAACGACATTTATTATTCAGGTTACATATTTCTGTGGACAAAGGCATATTGACCAACATGTCTTCATGCAAAGCACTCATCAACAGGGGTGGGGTGTAATAAAATTAAGTACTTTGCTGAGTTAGGACAAAAGAACCTGTCAGACTGAATTGGGGCCTAATCTTGCAGTCCTCTACTCACCCAGAACTCACACAAATAGCACACGGCACCACTACGACATAGCACTGAGAATTCGATAGGATGGTTGCACGTGGTTATATGGTTTTTAATGCCCTCATGCAGCAAGTATTGATACACTTTGTGTTTAGTAGAGATTTCCCAGTTTGATCATCACGGAGCCTATGGTCCACCATGCACACACTCACACATGCAAGACAGTACTAGAGGTTTCTCTGTGTGTTTTAGCTTAGTACAATCAATAAGCCGCTCCCCAGTTCAAAGAAACTTTTATCCGGGTGATTAAAGTAGCAAAACGGTTAGATTTGGTCATGAGAAAGGCACAGCTGCATCCCAACCTAGAGCACTTGAAATGCTGATCATGCCCGAGTGCAGGAGGTGAAAACAAGAAAGGTGGAGTTGGGAGTATGTTCAAACATGGGAATGTATTTAAAAAGACCAAACTGTTGGGAAGCCTGATACTTCAGAGCATTCAAACCTTAGAATGTTTCTTATTTTACTTGTAAAAGAAAGCCAGTGTAGCCTAGAGGATAAGGTGTTGGCGTTAGACCTAGAAGGACTGGGTTCAAATCCTGTCTTAGCCATTAACTCATTGGGTGGCCTTGGGCAAGTCACTAGCCTTCAGCCTCAGTTCTTATCTGTAAAATGGAAATAATAATGACCATGAGGTACCACTGGGTTGTTGCGAGGGTGAACTAGAATAAGGGTCTGAAAGCACTATATAAAAGATAAATAAAAGTTATGTGCTGAAGCTATGCTCTATCCACTTTTTGCTACTAAAATGCAATCCTTTCTCTTAGGATTGGAGATCGAGGTATAATTCTGGAGCTATGTCGGTTTACATCAGCCTTCATTGTACTGTTTTGGGAGTGTTCAGTTTGCTCAGCATTCCAAAGATAGGACACTGGGACTCCCAGGGCCATCTAGATGGTGTCTCCATGCATCTCCCTTTGATTAGGTCTGCATGGTACATGACAAACTGATACATTCAGCACACTCCTCCACCCACTTAGCACTACCATTTAGTGTAGGCATGAGCCCCATTCTCTTGCACCAGCAGTATCCAGTATCCATCCAGAGAACTGTGCCAGGAGAAGGACACAGCAAGTAAGAGCCAGTAGTAAAAACAATTAATTAGAGTAACTGTGCCAGAGTTTGTACCATTCGGATACTAAATTTAAATTATTCCTGAATGTATTTGTTGTTTGTTCTGGCCTGGGTATCTTTATCATAGAGGATTAAACAAAATCAAGAGACAGCACTGTGTGACGTTGTTGATAATCCATGCCATGAGTAATCTCACTGCGCTTGCAAGAGTGAAGATAAGAAAGCGGCAAGCTTTGCCCAACTGATTTTAAAGTTCGCTCACGCACTTGAGGTGTCTGCCTACCTGTTTATAAAATCTTTGACATGGCCTGTCTGGTTGTACAAAAAACCAGTTCAGTGGGTTTTATTACAGCGTTACCTTTAATATATCTGCTAGCAGGTGTTTTACACGTCACAGTACTTAATGCTGCTCTTGAGTGAATAACCTCAAACCTAGCTTTTCCCCAGTATTCTCCTTATCCCCAGGGGTTTCCTAATGCCTGTTCGCATGAGGCTAAAAAAAATATCCCAGAACATGCACATGACTTTTGCATTCCAGGGTAATTCTATCCTCAAAAGACAAGAGGAACTTACTCCTGATTAAATAGGGTGTGTTACATTTGGAGAGGTCGTAACTTACTCTGTGGAAAGCAGAATAGTGAGAATGCAGTGGCAGTTAGTCAAAAGTCAAAGCCCTCTTGTGAGCCAAAATTTGGGCTAACAGAGAAGCCACAATTTTCCAAAACTCATATTTAACATAGAGTGCAACCCGATTTAACTGAAGATATACAACGCTTCTCCAAAAAATCTTTGGCAAATAGTATTTTGGCTGAAAGTATAGCCAGCTTCAAAAAGGTTGCATAGTTCAGGGTCTGCCCTTCAGGGAGAGTGAAAAAAGTTCCCCACCCCCCACATCTTTGTCATCAATTTAGAGGGGATTCAGACGTTCTGATTTGTGCAAAATTTTTTAAAAAACGAATGTTCCATGCATGTCTGAACACATAAATTTGATTAAATGCGGTCAATATCGCACTAAAGAAATCCGACTTTCAAAGCTACTCAAACCTACCTTTTTGCTGTCCGTTTTCAATAAATCCACACTTAGCAGCAGTGTGAAAGCAACATCGTAGTGGTTTTAACTGGTGTGAAATCTTTTCTGATGTGAATGCAACCGTGCTTCCAAGTGCGCTGTTTTACTCCTGCCCCTACCGGAAGCAGTGAGACCAGCTGG
>QEPC01007142.1:743364-783665 GCA_003113815.1 Sphenodon punctatus
AACACAAACAAAACATACAATTTGAGAAACACTGAATTAGACCAAACTCACAGGATAACAAGGACCTCCTGACTAGAGCTGAAACATGTACCCACAAAACCAGGTATACCCGTTGAAATTGTGGTACTTGGCCCAACCTGGTAACACTGGCTACTATAATTAATCAGTACTCAATTAGCGCCTGATAAGCTACCCAATGTACTGAAATACTGGGTTTTGTCCAGATTTTTCAACTGCTGGTTCCAACTTTCTGTCCCAGTTTCTGTACTGATTTACTGTTTTACCAATCGGATAGGTAAAACAACAAACCGGTAACAGCAATATCTGGTATTTTTTGTTAATCCAGTCCCCGGAGCAATATTTGTGTAGCCTGTTCGGCTTCCAACTCAGCACAAATTGCAGTTATTCTCCGTAGGCAGCAAACAAGCTACCCATTTCTGTTCTACTCCAGATCTAAACTTGAACTTCGGTGGTAGATTGCAAACCTGCCCCGACCCTCAGTGTTTAAGATCAGGCTGCCTTTACCAAACATGCCTCTTTCACCCAGGGTGAGTGCCATATAAGTGTGCAGAGCAGTTACCTTGGGCTTGATAGCGCTCTGCAAATGGTGGCAAAGTGAATTATACCATATGCATTCAATTTTCAACAAACTAACACAGCCCTGAACACAATGGATAAAAACAGACGTGACGGTGACCCTCTTTGGCCTGGGATCCACCGGCATATCTGATTATGTGCCGCCAAATGTTAGTCCAGGACGGCCCCGGGGTGGGTAGGTGGCTAGCCCAGGATGTGTTCTCAGAAAATCTCAGATGACAAATCCCAGGCTAAGGGCCACCCATGCGCGCTAACATGGGTCAACACGGGGTAGCGCGTGTTCAGGCCCACCATACCCACCTCAGGGCAGGGGCCGCCATGGCCGGCCATCATGGCAGGGCATGGGGTGCTGGGAGCAGGGCAGCTGCAGGAGCATCCACCCGCATGTTTGTTGAGCTCCCTGCTCTACCTGGGCCATGTGGGCGGCAGGATGGCTCTCTAACCACGGGCCCATTCCTTTGGTGCCCTTCCCCAACCAGGGCTGGGCCAGAGAACCACCGCGCCGCCCACACGTTTGTTTTTACCCAGTGTGAACGCCAGGTCCACGTTTAGCACAGGTTGAGGTAACAACAACAGTATGAACACACAAAACATTGCAGCTAAATTCGAACTAAGGCTACTTGACCTAAATCGGTGGTGCAAGACACAGTCACAAATGTAAATCACATAACGACATCCCTAGACTGCCCTGTGAGAGAAATGGCTATAGAGTGTCTCCTGGATCATCTCGGGATACAGTCTCAGCCAGTGTGAAGTCAGAGTAGCCGTACTGGCTTTACAGCAGCTGAGAACCTGGCCATTATTTTTCATTAGCAGGGTGAAGTTTCATTTCAACAAAAGAAGAAATTTATGACTGGTAAAAGATAATGACTCTCTTTCATCTGAGTTGCGTACAACAGCTTTACTGGTATCCGCTCACTGGCTTCTTTGATCAGCCTCAGTGATCGTTCCATGTTCATTTAAACTCAGAAAGGCTTCATCTGTGTGCAGCAGTCTATTACGGCAAAAACAAATAGTTGACTTATGCCAACAATATTCCCCAGGTCAGGTAATAAAAGCAAGCAGAAAGAAACAACTAAAGCTAACAAGCTGGAATCAAAGTTTCACAACAGGCATCAGTACTGTTTGTACCAAGGCAATGGTTCTCAAACTTTTTAGACCACACAACACTTCCTCTGTTCTGTAGTGCTTGATGCCCATGTCTTGTCACCTCCCTGCCTAGCCTATAATACACATGCATGTGCCTTTTATAAACAATAAATAAATTTCATCACACCATTTTCACTAAATATTTAAAGCTGTAGTGAATCAGACCCAAAACAGTTGCTTGCTCCCCTCCCTGCACCTTTGGTCCCTCACCCTCCACCCCATCCCACCTCTACTGCTGCAACTACCATTCTATGCCAAATCCAAAACACTTAGATGTGGCAGAAGACGTAAGAGGTTTGATTGGAAGACCGGGTATTCTCATCTTGAAATAGTTGAGGAGTTTAGATACCTTGGGGTGGTTTTTTCTTCCGCCCCTTCTTGGAAATGCCATCGTAGATCTTTAAGATCTAAGGTTTCTGCTACGATTGGTCCCAAATGGAGCTTTTTTGTGTCATTTGGGAAAAACTCTCCCCTGTCTGCAGTAAGTCTTTGATGCTAAAGTCTGCTCCAGGGTTTTGTATGGTGTGGCAGTGTAAGGATATGAGGCCACCAACAAATTATGTAGGCCATTGAATAAGTTCCTTCGCAACCTCTTGGGTCTTCCTCCATTGACCCCAGCTTATTCATTAAGGGCCAAAACAGGTGTGTGTAAACTGATGATTACAGCTAGAATTGCAGTACTTAAGCTGTGGTTTAAAATATTAGCTTGCTCCCCTAATAGATTACCTAAACTGTGCCATCTTGAGGACTTATTTTGGTGGTTGGAAAAGAGATCAACCTTGGTTATGCAATGTTGCTAAGTTTTTGGATACATGTGGGATGGAATCCTTATTTTTTTTATATAATGATAGACTCCTATCAGCCCAGGATAAACTAGAAACCATACAACAGTTAAAAGATATCTCTAGACAGAGTATGTGGCAGCCATTAGACTTTCCAGAATTGCACCCTCCTATATACATTGGTTTCCAGAAAAAGGATCGGTGGGTTATCTGGGGCTGGATCTCCATTACAAATTAAAAATTGCATTATGTAGGCTCCGTTGAGAGCAGATGCCCTCTGTCATTCTAGCCAGGAGATGTTATGGCATTATCAGTGATAAAAGGAACTGTACCTGCCCCTTTGGAGGGCTGGAGGATATTTTACATTATGTCATGCTTTGTTTTTTCTTTATTGAGATAAGGGAAAACCTGATATGTTAAAAGATTTATTTATTTTTTAATCTAGAAGGGGATATTTTCTCCCATAAAGCCAAAGTGGCATGTTTTTGTGCATTTTTAAATGCTCTATTTGGTAGACATTCTAGTTTTTTTAGAATGGTAGACATTCTAGGTTAGTGATCTAACCTCCCCTCCCCTGGATTCCTGGGAAAGGATGATTTGGCTTTTCCAGAATAATTCGCCTAGTGTAATTATCCGTTTGGCATTATTCACTTTTAAGGTGGAATAAATAAGGGTTAAACATCCGTTAATTCAACTGTAACCTTGAGTATGTTCATTTATTTTCAGGGGACTGGTTTGATTTATGTACCCTGCATATACTCTACAAGTACCTTGTTTATTTGTTGTATAACTGTTCTTGGCTTCGGCAACAGCCAGTGCCTTAATAAACTTCAACTTAGGCCACTTTCAGACCTTCCTCCCCACGCATATTCTGGCTGCAGGAGGGAATGTGCAGCCAGGATATGCGTAGGGTGCTGCCGGTCTGGAAGCGCCCCCACGGAGCTTTGCCGGCAAACACCTCCAGAGATAGAGGAAATCCTGCTCTGTATATCTCTGCAGGTGTTTGCCAGCAAAACCGGTCTGAAAGTGGCCTTAGTTGTGCTATAACTCCCCTTGCTCAGAGCTTCTGAGTTTGCACAATTTTGATTGATGGCATTGCCCCTGGTTACACAGGTAAAAATGTGTGAAATACTATTTGTTAATTTACATGCCCCCCGCCCCCAACCAGCACGTAATTTATTTTTTAAAACGTATTGCTGTGGCCCAAGCCTGCCCCAGAAGCTACATCCCCTGCCTCACAAGTCATGCCCCCCTGCCCCAGAGTTTGTCAAAGCAGGAAAATGAACCCTGTTCTCCAGGGTTCCCAATAGCAACCCAACCACTGGACTAACCTGCCTCTCTACAGCTGATTAACAGGAGTTTTTGTGATTTAATCGATATGATGACCAGCGCAAGGAGGTAGGCAGGAAAGGCACTAATGAAAGCCAAATAAACCATCCAGGTTTTTTCTGGCTTTTGTTTCTAACCCTGAAATGGCCATTATTGGCCTTCTCCTCATCTTTCACGTTTGTGGTGCGCACTCCTACTAGGAACATTTCCTGGGGCTCAGCCCTACCTTAAATTTAATTGCCAGGACTCCCTACAAATTAAGCCCTGTTCCAGCCCTGGATATATTTTGGCACACACAGTTGGAGAATCACTGCACTAAAAGTAACCAAGCACAAAACATGACCCCAAAGTTGAACATTTTTAAGCTTGAAGTCCAAATTTGTCTTAAGAGAGTTTGTATTTGGTTGGTTTTGCAGCTGTAGAGTGTGCACGGTCACTTGCAGCATTGTCATATATGGTCACACTTGGTAAAATTGTTCCATAAGACTTTGGATTACACAAACAAGTTCAGTTTCAACACTCCAGTGATGGCAGGACTCTTCAGCCTGCAAGCAAAGCCAGTGGCAAGACCCCAAAATGAAAGGGATCAGCCTGACAGAAGCATTATCCAGTAGCCCGTATGGCTGGATAGATAAAACTGAGCTGTCCCAATTTGTTTGGCTTATCTGAAACTTAAGATTTTTCAAATGGTAAACCAGAATACAGTGAATGCAGAATACAGATGTGGCCCCCTCCAAAGTCTGTCAGCGGGGCTTTGGCTAAATTATTCAGATGTTCTTACCTCTGCAGCTAAATAGTTTCCAGTTGCAAGATGTTTAAATCTAAATAGGCTATTCCATTGTCCAGCCCCTCCGCGACACGGATCATGATGTACAACCTACAGAGAAATATACAGGCTATTAGCCATACTGAAAGCTTGAGTATAGTAATAGTAACGTTTGAATTGAGTAACAGTAAAATATCTCGATTGCTAGAAAATCATTCATTCCTTTCAGAACCACCGCTCTCTCAGCTATATAGCGAGATGTCACTTCCACTACAGCAAATGTTACCAAGCCTCATTAAAAATAATACGTTTCATAATGACCTAACATCCTAGTATAAACAGTTCCATGTGCACACTGTCAGGAAGCATGTCCCTGATGGCTTCAAATTACCAACATTTTGATCAATCTGCCAACATAGCCGCTACGCACCAAATTTTGTTCTCATTTGCATCACAGTAAATCTGTAGGAACTCCACGAGGCCCAATGCAGTGAATGTAACAACTACTCCACATTTACACAGAATGTGGACCTTCTACTTCTGCTCCTTCTTCTCTCATTAAAAATAAATAATCTCAAGTACTTTTTACTAAATTTGTCATGATCTGGCTATATTTCAGATGGATAGCTATCGGGAGGGTAGAACAGGAAAGATGGAGCGGACAGTTCCCCTCCTCGATGTTGGCACTGTTCCAACTGTGCGTCAGAGAAACATACAGACAGAGACAGATTTCAGCCTTGCATACTAAAAATCACAATAGGCATATATTTTTGCCTGTTGTAATTTTAGGATGCAAATGGCATCAGTCAGTCAGTAAGAAATATTTTACCACAGCATGCATCCCTCATGGTCATTTGATATCACCAGACACCCCTCAAAAACTCTTTAATATTTAGGATGTGGTTTTCGTAGGATGACTACTTCCTATATATATTTCTGCCTCTTGTGATTTTAGGATGCAAAGGGCATCCATCAGTAAGAAATAAATATAAACATATGTATAATAAATATATATAGTACTTGTATATAGTGTGTGTATATATATAGTACTTGTATATAGTATATTATATATATATATATATATACACACACACATATATATATATATATACACACACACACATACACATACACACCTCTATTTCCCACAGTGCTTTAGAACTCGTTGCAGAAGTGGCTGATTGACGCAATGTTGTGCGAAGGAAAATATGTTGTTTCTTCTGATATTCATCACAGGTCAGAAACTTCTCCTGCTCGGCATGGAACAATCTGACAACATCTCCCTAAAAGAATAAAAAAGTAAAGGGTTACGAAATGGGAAACAAAGGAACTGGGTTCTTTGGGACAAAGTCAGATCTCTACATTACATCAGCATAAATCTACACAGATGGGCACAAGACCAGAATCGATCCCACTGACCTTCTATGCTGAACTTTCACAGAAAGGAAAGGCCATACCTTATTAAAGCACTGTGTAAATAAACAATCATTTGGAAATGTATTTAGTTAAAAACTCTGTGAAATTTTATAGAAGTCGATCGCATTTCAGAGCATGACAATGACAATACCAAGAAGACTATGGCAAGCTGGAAGGCAATTTTTAATTTCAGGCAATTATTAAAAGTAGTTTTCTGCTTTGATTAACAGAACACTGATGCTTGGTGATGCTCTAAGTAAGTGAAAGCACTTTCAGAGTTGAAGTACTCCATCCAGGTACAAACTGCCCTTTTCCTGCTAATCCACTACAAAGTAAAAAAGCAATATCCCAACTATTCTGGTACATCTTGTAAGAGGCCTCCTCTCCTGCCCAAGGCAGACAATTGTTCAAAGATAACTATAACCAAACATAATTTTTTGCACAGTAATTAGGTGAGGTGGTATCTACTGATCAGTTATCTACTGTTCAGCAGAAGTGTATACACACAAACCATAGAAATTCATTTCCCTTGCAATTGTATGGGTGGCTATGATCCCCCCAATGGGGGCAGTATGGAACATGCCTTTCATAGGTGTGAATGGGCAGAATGTGGAGTTCATGCAGACCTTACTCCAGGGCAGGCTTATGCATGAAAAAGTCTTTCCACTGTTAATTTGGAGCAAAGTTATAACTCCCATTAAAACAAGTGCTAATTCACTGTTCCCGAATTGATGGGGAAGCTCAAGCCTGTCATGTCAGGAGCATTAATGAATATTCATCTGAAAGATCTCGGAACTCCATCCCATCTTCATTCTCCTCAATAAAATCAGCTGATTTTGACACTAACAGTCATACCCTTTTTCATATCTTGATCTCCCCAGGCTTTTTAAATCTGTCCTGAATCTCCTTCCACCTTTCTAGTCATCTCTACAGGGCATAAGTTTCAGCAGAAATACTGAAATAACTGTGAGCAGATTTTAGTAGAACTATGCACAAGTAAGTGGCTTCAGGATTGCAGCCTTTGTAATAATGCATGTAATAATGTACAGCTCCTGCCCAGTTGGGTCTCAATCCTGGACAGTGCTTTTGGGTGCCCAACAATGTGAATAACCAACAACAGGTCAGAATCTTTTCTCCATAGTATCACATATAGATAAGAGCACCAAGGGTGGCAGAATCTTCCACGACAGGAGAAAGGAGTGTGTGTTTTTGGTGGCTTTTTCAAAAAAGATTTTTAATAACAGTGGCTTTACGTTTATTTGTAATATGCACTTCTCATGCAAAATTAACCAGAGCATGGCACAGTTGTTACAAAGACTAAAATTAATTAAAAACAAAGGATGTTAACAAACAAGATGTTTCCCCCACTTTCACCCCCATTAGTCACAGATTCACCTGCTCATTTGTTGTGGAGACGCCAGATGTTCACACCGGGGCCACTCCCCATGGCGTCAACACAGGAAACATGGAGCCCACCATGCAGGCAAATCCATGGCAAAGCACTGTCCCGGGTTTGCCTCCTGTGTGTTATGGGGCACACTGGGCACCCACATGGCCGCCCTGTGCCCCCCATGTTTTGGGGCACATGCATGCATTCAGCACCACGGAGTCACAGAGCCAGCCTAGTGCATCGGGTGAGCAACTGGAGGACTTATGATGGAGATCTGGGGGGTGGGGTGCATGGGCAGATGGCAGCAGGGAGAACACCTGCCTGTCTCTTTCAGCCCTGCATGGAACCTGCAGGTGGCTGCTGCTGGGGGAAGGGGGCTCCACAAATTGACCACAGGCTCTGGGGAGTTCCCCTTTCATTTGTTAACACCCACAGTTAGGTCATTCACACTTACTCCTTTGAGAACATCTTCTCTGTAGCAACTGAATTTCATGAATAAAGTGACTTTCCAGCTTGTGTTGCAATTGACAGCATTAACCTGTTAAAAGAGATGTACGGTTGTGAGATTTGAGTAAGAGCTTTACAACGTACGCTGCTTTTCTTCCAAGCTACAGTGGAAAGCCCCACATCCAGACCTCTTCTAATCTGGATTTTTTTCCTTATTCCGGATGGGTTTTATTTCCTCCGCGTAGCGTTAATGAAGGATCCAGTCCATGATCCTAACCAGTATACGAGAGCAGCCTTTCTTAATAACAGATTCAGAATAATTCATCCCAGCTTTTGCATTGGACTGGGAGAAAGAGGTATTTATTTATTTATAATTAAATGTATACGCCGCCCCCTCCTGCTGACAAGCATCTCGGGGCGGCTAACAAAATTCTAAAAACATATAATAAAAACCATTTTAAATGGGGGGGGAAGAGTCTGGACATAGCCAGGCTGTGTTGTGCTGTAAGCAGCAAGAATTAAGTCTGTCTGTTTCAGCCAGACTAGTGTCTTTATTATTTCCTTCATGAAGCTCCCATTACACTAAGACACAACACTTTGCAACTCTCAACCAGAAGACAGAAGAACATACACCCTTATCTGAAGAATACCCCTCAAATCCAAACCAAAAAAAGCATGTACCAACCCCACCCCTGAAGATGTCAAATGAAGGGAGCTTCTACTATCTATAGCAGGGAACCGTGTTAATGGTATACAGCAGGCCAAATGCTGTTCTTTGTCAAGCCCATGCCGCTATGATACCCTGAGATGAGCAGGGCACCTGCACCTCCATAGCTCTCAATGAGCGTTCCTGGCATTTCACTTTTCTCAGAAGAGCTGTGCTCGGGCAGAAGCTTGGGCCTTAGACTGACTGCATTCAGCCCGGCCTGAACCTGCAGCTGAGGGGGGAATCTCCTGAATGGGGTACCCCCACTCAGTGGGGTGTACCCCCACCACCACCCATTGTCTCTGGGTACCCCCACCAAGTGACATGACATCACAGGATTCTATAAGGGGTGGGGCTACATCAGCAAGGGGCAGGGCTGAGTCATTCCCCTGCTCCTTTCCAATGTGGCCACGCCCCATTCAGGGCACCGTGATGTCACAGCGCTTTGTAGAGGGCTGGGGCCTCCCGCAGCTATGGAGCTTGGCCTGACCCAAAGAGCTTGGGCAAGAGTGCACCCAGTCCACCCAGGGCAAGTTCTGTCAGGTTCAGGTCAGATCTCAGGCTTCTAGCCCACAGTGCCTTGCAGAATAAGTCCCCAAAATAAAAACATTTTGTTTTGTTCTTAGATTACTTGAATGTAGTTCTCTCTCTCTTGCGAAGAAATCCTGACACTGTGAATTTGCACAGATTTGCATGCATTTGTTTGTGTGAATTTATGCAAATTTAAAGGAACATTTAGAGGTTGAGTGCAGAAGCATGGGGGTGTAAGGGTAGATGGGCAACCCCATAGCCCAGAGGGGTTTCCAGGGCAAGGGTCCCCTCACTGCAAACAAAGCAGGTGAGTGTGGATAACTCTGCATCGCCCCCTCTCCCTCCTCCAGAACATGCAAAGGCAGATTCAATATAAGGTGATAGCTGGCTGACCTGAGAATTATCAACTGACCCTAAAAATCGTTGGCTTAACCGTGACCCTGAGACGATGCTTAAAAACTGTGAGAGGTAGGCGCCCTACTTGGGTGCTTCCTCAGCCACAGTACCAGGACAGTTCTAGTTGGTGCATGCTGTTGGCTTTCAGCCCATAATGGTACTCAGGGTAACAATAAAGGAGACAGTGCCCATATAAGCTGCTCCATCTCCTCTGTCCAACTCACCTCTTTGCAGCCTGGGTTGTCCAGGAGCTCTATGTTGCTGGCGTGCAGAGGCTGTCCTGCATTGACTGGCATCAGTACTACTTTATCTCCCACAACAATCTAGAGGCCAAAATTAACAATCATTTAGTCATGTGAGATGATTAAAAAAATAATGAAGTAAATCTTTGCTTGGGATTCATCCCATTAGTACCTTTCCTTAAAATCCGCAAAGGCTCCATGTGACAGAGTGTAAAGGAATTGGCATCGCTGGGAGGCTAAGACCCTGGGCATGCTCACTAGGAGCTTGGGCATGCCTCAGCAACTAAGACACTGGGCATGCTCACTAAGAGTTCAGGTTGGACTCTGAGGCTAAGACCCAGGGCATGTTCAGATGGAACAGGCTTAACTGGGCATGCACAGTGCTTACAGTGCCTACAGCTTAGTTGGCTTGGTGGTGGCCATAGGAGAAGCTCATCATGAGAGAAGTTCTTCCACATCGAGACACCCAGGACAGAACAATGGCGCTATGGAGGCAATCTATGGAGTACAGGATCAACTCCAGGGTATCTGCTGTAACCTACAACCAGGTAAGACCTGTCCTGACTTTACTTTAATGGACTGATAAGGACTTAAAGGGGTTCTGCACCCACTAATAAGATGACTTTTGCACTACTGGTGTCAATAGACCTGGCTTGAGGGGAAACTGGAGGCCAGGACCAATCTCACCTAGTGAGTTTAGCTATCCAGCAAGGGGGGGGGGGGGGGGGGGGGGGGGGGAAGGAGGGTCTAGCTCAAGTGGTAAGAGGGCATGGGACCATAAGGTCCCAGGTTCAATCTCCGGCATCTCCACCCCAGAATTCCTAGTAGCACGCCTAGGGGAGGCCCCCGCTGGGGGCTTGGAGGGGTCTCAGGTAGCATACCAGGATGGCCTCTGCCGGAGACCCTGGAAGAGCCAGATTTGGACTCAAATTTGAAACCCCTGCTGTCGTGTCAGGTTGTGACAATAGTGGGCTAAGATGGACCATTGGTCTGATACAGTTAGGCAGTTAGTTTAGATACTTACCCCAAGGTCAGGTCCAGGTTCAGACTGGACAATGGGCAGTGGAGTGTTATGTAAGTTGGCATGTGCAGGGGGTCAGAGCTAATTCCCCCACAGGCTAGCCAGTGCCCCCAGGAGTGCTGGAGGACTACCCTGTCACATTCCATGCCAGATTCTCTCTGAAGCAAGACCCACTCAGTGAAGGAGAGTAAGCATGATGCTAGTTAGAGCATGCTGGCTGTGTGGTCCAAATTGTGCAAGCCCTGGCCTCAAGCTTGAAAGAAGTCCGAGCATGCTTGGCATGAATTAGAGCAGCCTAAGGGCTACTCTAACCTATACCACTTAAGGGACAATACACCAGCTGTTGTGGGAATCTTCCACTGGCCAGCTGCAAGCAGCATCCCTGCCTAAGCAGCACAAAGGAGCTGCTTCCAAGAAAATTAATATGAAAATTAATTGCCTCCAGCCCTTACGATAGCGAGACTGGCATGTTATTAGACTTCAGTCTCCAAGGAACGGAACTCTAAGCAAAATAACAATACTTATAAACTATGCTAAAACTTTGGTGACTAGGATATTGTTATGGTGCTCACTACAATTCCAGATACACAGACACACACACAGACACAAAACTGCAAATAAAATAGTAAAAATAGTGAAATGCTGTATGAGTCATGCTTTCTCCACTTCTTAAAACACTTGCAGTACCAAAATAAATATTGAACACATGAGCCAAATTCATGCTTGGTGCAACTGCACTAAAATCAGGGTGGATTATTTTTCTCCTTTTTTTCTTAAAAGGGGGGGGGGGGTTTCAGTTTGTTTAATGATTAAAATAACATGGTCTCATCATGCTCATAACACATGTAAAAATCCTGTAACAAAAAGAAAAAGAAAAGAAAGAAATTCCACACAAGATCCAAAATAATGATGAAAAGTGACTTTAAAGTGCATTTTTCAGTATGCTCCTGCATGCCATGCTTCATGTAGGACTTTACTTACAGCCAGGAAAGAGGTTAAGACCAGATAATTCGTTAATCAGAATAAACCATCAGGCTTGCCTCCTGCAGAATTGAATCAGTTCTTCAACATTTAATGAAAGTACAACTTTGTTATAACAACTACAAAAGTTACTAAGATAAGATCTAGTATTCAAGCTTTCAACTACTAATCCTGTGCCAGCTAAAGTCAATGTGAATTTTGTAATTCACTTTCATTACAGCAGGTTCTGACCTTGAGCAATCAAACCTCCCTGTGAAGTTGAGGAGAGTTTTGCTTCACTAGGGCCCCCCTTCACACAATACACTACCCCCTTAAAAACTAAACATGTATCTTAATCGGTGTGCGTTGTCCCATCCTGAAGCAATGCATTCACACAGCCGCTGATTCCTCTGCACTTTCCTGACCCCACCTCTACTTCCCTGTGGAGTTTTCCACAATGCAAAAGGTATGAAGGAATGCCTTTTTGATAAATTGGCATACAATGTTCTGAAAGTAGCAAAGAGCATGGAGTGGAGGGAGTCTCTTCTTCAGGACTCTCTGGTCACATCTCTATGATCACTTGAAGTGACTAATAGAAAATTATGTGTCGGAGACTGAAGCTTATCCAGGTTTACCAAATCACACAATACCCATGCTACTAGATTGTCAGATTTTGGCAAGCAAAGCCTTTAGACTAGGCAGCAGAGAACAAGGAATTATCAAGGAGCACACAAAATGGTAAGGACTTCATACAACACTCAAAGCATGTGTTTGTGCCACTACTCACTTTAAAACAGTGGGTGAAAACAGATATGACGCTAACAACCACCCTTTAACCACCCTTGGTGGTTATTGTTGCATGTTGCGGGGGTGTATTGGTGCCCTATGCAGCTCTGCAACATGCATAAATAACCACGAAGGGTGGTTAAAGGGTGGTTAGCGTCATGTCTGTTTTCACCCAGTGTTGTACGAATGAACCCCAAGGAGGTGTTCATATGATCTTCTTCAATCAATAACTGCTATTCTGGACATTTAAACCAGACATCTGCTTAATTAGTAGTATAAATCCCTGTTTAACTAAGTTTTAACCACCATGATGTTTAAGATATACATGGCGGCCTTTCATTGGGTTTTTTGTTTGTTTGTCTTTTAAAGCTGATTGCGAGAACAGGCCTAAATCATTACTTTTGGGGACGGGTGTGTGTGTGTCAGAGTCACGACCAGTTATTGTGAATCTGTCATACGTTTTTTCACTGATTTTGGCTTGGGGACTGGGGAGTAAAAATACACATTATTAATCCAAGCAGCAAACTGATTAGAGAACATTCACTGCAAAAGATTAACAGGAAATGGGATTTGGGTTCTGTCTTAAAAGTCTTGAAATTCTGATCTTTTTTTGTTTCAGATTGTAAAATGTTGATATTTTCGTAAGCTTTCTATTAAAAAAATGCATCCCAGTGAAAAGTTTTGATTTCTTCAAAACGACATTTTATGATTACAAGATGTTTTTGGAAAATTTCTTTAATAAGCCCTAATTTGATCATAGGGTAAAAGCTAGTGTGTCTAGAATATCTGTAGAAAATAAAAAGTGACTCAGATCAAAAAGAATTTCTTCTTGTATTCTTAAAAGAAAATTTCACAGTACTAAGCACTTATTATGGCCAATCATAAACATCAAATACATTCCAAATATTCCTTGTAGCATGCATTTCCCCTGAGAGATTGTCTCAACAAGTAATAGTATCTTCTTGCAATAAAAGATATTATCTGTTTTGGAAGTATTTATCACAGATATGTATTTAAGCAATTGGTCCAAATTATCCAATATTTTACATTGCGGTCTGGAATAAAGTTCTCTCCCATTTTGAAAACTACATAAACACCTTTTAAAATTATTAGATCCATCTTTTCTTTTATAGCATAGAAAGTTAAAATATAAACAATGCTTCTTCTAAACAGGATCTAAAGGACTGACATAAAATATTAAAGCAATGGATCAGACACAATGAGGTGTCTTCGAAGACAGTCAGTTGAAATCTGTCTGTAACTTAGTCATTGAGTTACAGATGTGAATCACTGCTCATGTGACATTATGTAGGACAGGGTCCCGTCTTGAATCATGGCTATTCATCACTAAATACATTATTGGTGCCATATAAACAAATAATAATATAAGCGGAGCCCCTTTGGCATGAAACGTCTCCATTATACTTAGCCATCAAATCTGCCAAGGGAGTTGTTGTTGCAAGAGGTCACTATGCTTGTTCCATGCAAGACAGGAAGGCGTGGAGCTAGGATTACAAAGGTCAGCATTTGTCCAAGGTACAACACCTTTGAAACCTACTCAGTTTCTTTCTCCTGTGACAGCTTCTCCCTCGTCCAGAACTTCCCTAACGTTTGGCTGCATCTCTCCAATTTGAAACTTAGATATTAAATAACACAACCCCAGGCAGCAACAAAGACATGCAAATAACTAATACCAGTTAGGACCTTGATCCCATCATCAGATAACATGACCCCAGCTAGGGCCGTAAGCCATAGTTTGGGAAGCTCTGCCCCATTCCCTACAGCATTGCTCCACTGAAGTCAATAGAATGACTCCAGTTTGTGCCAGAACCAAGAAATTACAACACGTGGAGCACCAAAGAGCAGAATCAAAACTTTGCATTAGTCATTCCCCTGATTTATTCTGCGATGATCTTAGAGGAATATATATATTCAGTAGGGATGAGAATTCATATTGATGTACGGATTCATATTAATTATGGATCCGTATCTCAAATCTTATGGATTTCTGGATAGCAATTTGCATTTCCAGATCTCCATAAAGCTCACTGGAGTGGTGCTGCAGGGATGGCATTGGCTTGGTGCCACTCCAATGAGCTTTAGAGGAGAGGGCGAGTTGGGCAAAGGGGCTTTGCTGGCTGATTGCCATCCAGGGACAGGGATAGCCTCCAAGTGCCAGCTGCCGCTGCTCCCCTACTCCTTCCCCACTGCCGCTCAAGCTGAGCCGTGTTCTTCCCACCCTCCGCTTTTCTGAGCGGGAGGGGTGGCGGGAAAGGAGGCTTCTTCCAGCGCACAGAACCCTGTGGTACCACCCCAATGAGCTTTATGGCGATCCAGAAATCCAGAGATCTGTAATCTGCCATTTTCAGGCAGTTATGGATTAATCCAAATCTGTCACACCCATTCCTAATATTTTTTTATTATTAATTATTATTATTACTATTATTAGTATTAGCAGCAGGCATTTATATAGTGCCAGCAACGTACCTGGCACTTTACAAAGTAATGCAATAGACACGGTCCCTGCCCTAGGGCTTACAATCTGAGAGATTGGAGGGGGTTCGGGGGGGGAGACGAAGGAAGGGGAACAGAGGGAGAGACAAGGAGTGTAACATTAATGAAGATGCAAGATCCCAGGTGCATGTGCTTGGCTTAGTTACATTATTTAGCAAAGACATTATATAAATAAATAAATCTCTCTAAATAAATCCACCAGCAAATCTGTATAAGCAAATCTATGAAGACCATTGAAAAAATATTATTGATTAAGGAAACAAAGATTCTTTCTCCTTGTGTATTTTAATTCACAATTTTCACCTACGTTGTCTCCTTCACTCCTCAGTTTCCAAAAGGGCTGGATGTAAAACCATGACCCCTCGTTCCCTGCAGCATCCAGAGAGACCCGCATGGCATTTTTCTCCAACAGAGCTGGTAACCTTTTATTGACTGTCAGGTACTTATTGCTTTTTATATGCAGCAACTGTCAACAAAACAAATAATTAGGACTCCTGTCATTTTTTTTCAGTTGTAGGCAAGTGTTTAAGAGGGGTTGGTGCAATACTTCACAGTACATATAATCAAAGGAAAAATAAAATAAAAAACAGCTCTTATTGGGTTGGCGAGAATAACGTCTAACACATCTATATGCCTGTGATGAAACAGGCCATGACCCATTTAAGCCCAGCCTGTCCATCACTATAGCTCCGCCTCTGTGAGGGATATAAACAGGGGATAGCAGCAGAGCTGGAGCAACCTGGAAGGAGCTACAGAAGGGGAGCTCCCTGGGAAGGGGAACGGCTGGTGAGCAAGCCCAGAGCCTGGACCAACTGATCGGGGGAGGGGGCTGGAAGCTGATGAGAAGGACTTGCATGGTTAATGTGTGTTAAACTGAAAATAAAGCATCACATGACCTCTACTGTGACTAAGTGCTTATGGGACCACTTCTGCACAAATGTACTGTAATTATGGGGGCTACCCCTTACAATGGCAAGGACACAGAAGGACTCCAGTCATTTACATGAATCTACAGAGCAACCTTTCTGTTAATATTTTATTTCTAGAATACGTTTCAAAATTTCATGTATTTATATCCATATTTACACACAGATACGAACCAGTGTAGCCGACTCGATAGAATGCTGGAGTTGGACCTGAGAGACCAGGGTTCAAATCCCGTCTTAGCTATGAACACGAGTGGCTTTAGGCGAGTCATGCTCTCATATCCTCAGTTCTCCCATATGTAAAATGGGAGTAATAATGACCTACCTCCAATATTATTGTGAAGGTGAACTGCATAAGGATTGTAAAGCACTATGAACATTATATGTGCTATATAAATGAATATTAATAATAGACGTGGAAACTTTATTATTATTATTATTATGTTACATCAAGAATTTGTGGTAAAAAAATGTAACATGCAGGTATTTCTAGAAACTAGATCAACATACAAAGGCAGTATTAGAACTTCTACCAAGTTTGTAGACAATCAGAATAGCTAATTTCATGTTCCCAGGACCCTCCAGACCTAATACATCCATTCTTCTTGCCAGCTCTGAGAGACTGCAGATACAAGTGGTTTACCTGTATGACGTTGCTGTATTTTACAATTTCTCCCAACAACTTTCTGTTCTCGCATTCATTCTGCTTCTGCTCCAGTTCTGCTGCATGCTGCAAAAGCATTATTATTTGCTTAAACAGATCAATACTAGGACCCAGCAACTAAAACATCAAGAAGGGAAGGAAATGGTAGAACAGTAAAAAAAGCTTACTTCAACTGCAGCTGTTACTGCACTAAAATATAAACCACTCAGTGCCATCCTCTTGCTGCAACATAATTTTGTACAGTACATTCATTCACTTGCTGTGCAATCAGCTGAGGTTATACTACCTTGCAGGGGTGCAGAACACCCTTGGAGCATTTGAGAAGTCCCACCTCCATTTTACTGAATCTCCTCCCGCCCCCCTCACCCAAAACTCCAATCCTGGTGACCTAGTTACTCATCGAAAGGGGGGGGTGTTTCCCCCTGCCCCCCAAAAAATTCCATCTCCCCTCAAAAAACTTAAGTGAAGAGTTGCTTCTCAAGCTCCAGCCCTGCCTGCTCCCCCTGCTATCTGGCAGGAAAACACCTGTAGTTTATGAATCCTGTCCTGGGTTCTCTGCTGTTTTAAAGGCCCTCTAAAAAGTTTAGCTTTTTCCCCAGAGTTGTATGGGGAAAAAATAAAACAGAGAGAGCAGTTTTTCTCCACTTCTATCCAAATATTTCAAATACTGTATGGGTTTTTTGGTTTGTTTTTTTTAATTTTATACTTTCGAATAATACACAGAACTATATGTGCATCATAATCCAAATTGCCTTCAATACCATCCTAGTACTGCAGTGCATGATGATATTGAAGATCTCAACACTTCTAAAATACTGTACACACTTTAAAGAAATGAATTTTGCAAGAGACCTTTTGTATGTCTGAGGTTTCTAGCTCACAGGCAGGAGAGGGAACGACTCCATTTCTAGTCTATGAGTCATGGCACAAAATTAAGTTTCTCAGTCGTCAACAGAATTCCCAGTGATTTGGAAGGAGATGTAGAATAAGAGAAGAGCTACAAAGAGGGTTAGCAATAGCATTGTCCACATGAGCAGTTAGCAAGGAAGTAGACTTGAACAATTGTATTTTCTATAAGAATCTATGGACCTTGGAGCCATGCTTGAACCCTTAGCCACACTGCCACTGCCAGAGCAGAGAAACTTCAGTCCCTGCTCTCTACAAGTCCAGTTCCCTGGGCCCTCTGAACACAGAGTCCTTAATTGGCTGAACTAGCCTAGCCCAGCTCATTCACTGACTAGCCTCACAGGACTTATACAAGGTCAAGAAAAAAAAACCAAGAAGTTGTTCTAAGCAACTGGACGGCTCTCTCAACTGCTGCTTCTAAGAAACTTGCCTGCTCCTGGCTCTCATTTTCTGGTTCTTGTTGTCTACCTCTCTCCCCATACCTTCCAACCTCCCAGCCCTGTGACCCTTTCTTTAGACAGATCTCCTTGGTTCTCAACCAACCAATAATCACATCCTTTGCTTACCTCTGAACATTGACACCTCCTGGACCTTCAGACTACTGGCTCTGTATAGCCCTGGACTTTACAAGTGTGAGGGTAAGGCCGGGGCATGATTCTCAGTCCATGCAGAGGTCAAAGTAGTCCACATGGATGCCAGGCTAGGGAGTGAGCAGGTAGTAAGGCAAATGTGAGCAGAGGATCATGGGCCTAGGGAATGGTAGTGAATCGCTTGGTTATACCAAGGGCAATTTAGGCCTTTCAGCTTTTACAGTATTCCAGCACAGTGGTTTCCCCTGGGCAATGAAGGTGCATCCTTAGGGGTGCATAAAGGTGTTTAGCTATCAAACATCTAGCTGCATTTCTTACTGATCTAGCAGGAAATTCAAAAATGGCAGGGTAGCAAAGGGGACAGGGAGTGAGAGGACAAAGTGAAAAAGAAATGGAGGGCAAGGGCAGCATGGCAAGGGAGAAGAGAGGGAATAACAGGTATATATGTGTTTGGAGAGGGGCTCAGCAGCTCAAACAAGAGAAAGGAGGGTGCAGTCTAAAAATTCTGAGAACCATTGCTCTCGTGGGGTAAGCCGAGGATGCTACTGCATATTCAGGTTACATAAACTATTCCAGAAGACAAGCCCTGCAGAATTAGATAAGATTACTAGAGCAGAGGGCTCTTACTTGTAGTTTCTTCAGCAATGCTGTTTCTGTATGATTTCCCTGTTTTACTTGCTTGGCTTTCCAGTACTGCTTCTGTGCAGAATACCGGTTCATAGGACACACCTTGAAAAGGCAGTCTGCAAAAAAAGAAAAAGAAAGAAGAACAATAAGACTTGTAAATCATGTTGAAAGATACTTCCCTTATTTGTTTTCTTTTTCGTGCCTGGATACCAGTGTCAGGGTGTAGCTTAGATAAGTCAGAAAAAGTTTTGACAGTAATTATACCATAAATACAGAGTGAGCTATAGCCTATTACTCATTGTACTGACCTAGGCAGCCAGCGTGTAGTCAAAGCATGCAATACAAGTATTTGTCTAATTTAGGGGGGTTGGATGTGGGGAAAATGGGGAGGTGGGTTTGGGGGGGGGATTGTGGGAAGGTTAGGAGTTTTCGTATTTGATTGTTTTTATATGGTTTTTATTTATGTTGTGAGCTGCCCTGAGCCTTTTTTAGGGAAGGGCAGGATATAAATTTAAATAAGATAAATAAATTTAGAAATCTGCATTTGTGAATTTGAACTCCAAAATTGCATCCCATTTGCCAACTCTGCAAATGAAATTTGCAAGAGGATGGTTTCATTTTATTCAGAAAAAATGATTATATACTCATTCATTTATCAGCCAGCTATTTGTTTATTTATTTTGATTTACATCCAGTACTTTGTCAATTCAGTGTTTGAACTTGTTAACGCTATACTTCTGCAGCTTGTGATTGGTTGATTGTCAGAGGATACAAAGTATGTGGTGAATATGAGCAGATGAGTGAATTTTAGCCAATTTAAATGCTGAACTTAAACTAAGAATATTGGATATCAAATGAATTAAGCTTGATGTTGAACTTCATTAAACGTAAAACTAATTGAATTTGACATATTCAGAGTTTACGTGAATATTTTGAATTTCAATAAATTGAATTCAGGAATCTGGTATTGGAAACTAGTTTTTAAATTCAATTCACAAACCAGAAAAGCCCAATTCATCGTAGCCTTGTTTAAAAGCACAGAGGAAAACCCAGACATGAACAGGGTCCTCTTGCGCTAGGCGATGCGCAAGCAAAGTTCCTGACAAATACAGATTATATTCTAAACAAAGAAGCAGGCAAAAGATGTATAATCATTCTAATTTTTCAGATGGGGTACTGAGGCACAGAGAGATTAAGTAATTTTGCCAAGGCCCATAGGAAGTCTGTGGCAGAAATGAGAATTTGAGGCTTTATTCTCATGAGTTTTTTTCAATCAGAGTTAATTGTTCTGGGAAAACAAACATGCTTGAACCATTCTTCTGGCAAGGGGTTTAAATCCCCTCTTTAATAGAATAGTTAGGGTGAGTCTTCATAATCTACCAATTTAAAACCTCCTCTCTCTCACTATGAGACTTGGGAATAAGAGGAGATATGGAACCTGAAGCCACATCTCCCAAGCACCAAGCTCAAAGCTGCAGTCACAAACTCATCCTTCCACTTTTATTATTTGCTTTCATTTTCATATAAATTTATTTTATTCAAAGTGATTTTCACCCCTAAGGAGTTTCAAAATATTGAGCGTTTTTACACGTTCCAGTTTTCTCCAGCCACTCAGGTGGAGCATGTGGGGAGGGATTCTAACGGGAGGCTCCCCATGTAGCTACCACAAAAGCCGCCTTGCATTCCCCTTGCCACGGACCATGGGGGAGGGGGAAGTGCGCCAGGCTGGCCTTTTAAATTGACATGTCCCAGCGTGAACGCTAGGGAACCGAGCTCCCCAGCACTCACAACCAGTTCCTGTGACTTGCAAAGGCCATGTTCCTGCCCACAGTCTGCTGGCATGGGTGGCTGCCCCAGTTCATACAGGCAGAGGATGTGTGGGGTACCCATTGCCACACACTTTTTTGGCTTACCCTGCACAGATTTCTTGCCAGTGTGCCATGAGTGGGTGCTGAGTGGCTCACAGGAGAATGCATTCCCCTGCCCCTCCTTCTGATGGACAGATGAGTGACTCCTGTGTGATCATGCGTGGCAGCAGCTCATTTAAAAACACGACGGGTTGAGAATCCAGGACCAAGTTGTCATGGAGGAACATAGGGTCACACACGTGTAACACAGGCCTACATGTAGACTACAAGTCTGGTAAATATGTAATGCAAAAGGTTCCACATGTATGTAATGTTACAATTGAGAACTGTAAAACTCAAATTAGGGCTGTGACACGTGACCAAGCTCCAGGAAATGCAAAGAGATACAAAGAATGTGTATTTGGGAACCCTGGCCCAGACAAGGCGGCCAGAGACATTTATATGCTAATGCAGGCAGCCATTGCCTATGTGCAGAGACAGAGAAAGCTGATAACAAGAACAAGGGAATTCTAGAAGCCTCAAGAAGATATGAGGAGTTTCCTCCTGGGGATATAAGGAGTTGTACCCCAGAGGAACTCACCCACCATCTTGCAGCCAGCAAGGCTGGAAAGACATGGACTGAGAGACAGGTCTTTGCTCTCTAACAACTCTAAGTCTGGAGACCCAGACGCTTACATCAAGGGCTGAGAAGAACTTATGGACCTTTGTAGGGTAAGATGCTTATTTAGGAACTCAACCAGTATAGGTTAGGAATGTGTTACATTTACCTTTGATTTCTAGTAACCACTCTGTATCAACTATCTTGCGTATGTAATCAATAAACTGACTTCTTATCTTTATGAAGAAGTGTCTGTGTCTAACATTGGAACACAAGTGAGCAACAAGAGTTCTCAAGCTCTTGTGAACCCAGAGATTAAAGAGTCTGTAAATGGGAAGGATCGGGCCCTTGAGTGACAAAGGGGTTACCAAGTCACTACACAGGTCCTTGGGCCATTGCACAACACCACCTCCACCCAGAACAGGTGCTTGGGGGGAGGGGTGGAACAGGATCAAAACTAGTTGCCCACAGCTTCAAAGCTAGTAAACGCTACAGAATGACTATAGAGGCAGGGGATTTCTCCCCAGCAGCCACATGGAAACAAGATGGTGCCAAGCCTAGGTACTTACTCTTAGTGAAAGGAAAGTCTTATGGACAGATTCTTCTTCTCCCTCTTCCCTGTCAATTGCCATTGATGGGGTCTCCATCCTCCCTGTCCCCCAGTTATTTACTCTTAGGTGAAAGGAAAGTCTTATGGACAGATTCTGCTTCTAAATGTATAGGACCTCTAATGACTACCCACGTGCAAATTTTGGCCATCAAACACTGTTAAATATAAAACACCACACATAACCTCTAATTGTCCTACATGTTCCAGAGCCTACAGCAGGGATGGGGAGCAAAATATGGCTGACGGCTAGTTTTTATTTGACCCCTTTCCACTTCCTGGTTCTGGCCCCCTGGATCTAGTTCTTACCCCCCAAACGCTGAAAAACTGAGCTTAGGGGAAAGGAGCAGAGATGATAGCACACACACAAGGGGATGGATCCATAACAGATCCATAAATCTTGACCCTCATCTTCCTGTGTGCTTCACTCAAGCACCCCCCAGTCCCAACGTCTATGTGGCCGTCAGAGCTTTGGGAGAGAAAAGGTTCCACATCTCCTGGTCTGCAGGATCTCAATAATTGCACATCAGTAACTTCTCAGCGTGCAAAGTGTTACCCATTCCCTTGGATGTTCGACTGACATAGATATAGGATAGTTCAAGTTTGAGAGCCTGGCTTTTCAGTTCAAGGTATAGCAATTCTTGCTTTTAGTTCTGCAAACACCTGGCTCTCCACCTGGTATCCATCAAAAATGCAGCTGATACAGAGTAATAAATTTAAGTGGATTTATTCTGTTCTTATTAATCAGGATATATAAGCAGCTGGCTGTCAAAACGTGTCAAGCTATCCCTCGATATGGATTTATGACTTTTATCAAATCTGATTATAATGATCTTAATTAGATTTTCTTTAGAATAATAGGCAATATAGATTTGTAGCGATATGTGCGTTTATCATCAAATGATGATTAAGTTAGGCTTGGAAGGATTCATTTTTAATCAGCAAATGCTGGTAATTGCATTTCTCCCTCCACTTATAAAGACTAGTGGAAGAAACGTCAATTGTCAATCCAAACTGGGATTTTTCAAAAACAAAACTAAAAAACAAACAGCTGTCAGGAAGACTACATCTGTTAGTAGGTTTCTGAAAGAACTCCATACCTTGTGTTTTTTAACGTGACGGTGATTATGAAGTATTCCACAGATATTATAATTATTAATTATTATTTTTTATTTGTTGCTTTTTACTAATCGAGGGCTGAGACTTTCAAAGAACAAGTCTGAAAGAGTCAAAATCATGTGTGTATTTTTTTTTTTTTTAATATGGCTAATTATCCAACCGCTAGTTTGTTTCCAGCAGGGGCAGCCAGGGCTTGAGATCTTGGGATAAGTAAAAATGTGCTGCTTAGCTACACTTATCTAGATCAACAGAGGAAGATACCACACTGTTAATGCTTTGCATATACAGAATAGATGCTCCCTATCTGGTCCCTGAATATAGCCTGTTCATCTGCAAGGGTACAGATGGAAAGTCCCATATTACCTAGACAAAAAACCTTTGGTTTAAGAAGCTTGTTAAGGTGGCATTACAAATTATACTCAAACATTAACATGACAGTAAATTGTATGTTAAGGCAACTTTATTAAATATCAGACCAATCTATACATTTTTCTTTTCTTATTCATTATTAAAAAAAATTATGACAACTGAAATAAAGCTGCATATGTCTGGTATGGTGACTGAACAATACTTATACATGATGAGGAGTGTTTACATGGAGGGTGCAAATGAACTGGTTATGGGGTGGAGGTTTAAAGACAGTATTCCTGTTAGCAATAACTTCATTAAGAAGAGTTAGTGAAATAGCAGCCATAATAATCTCAGAACCATGTTTGCAGATTTTCCAAGACAGAATAGATATTGCTTTACATCCTAAATTCCTACCTAAGATAGTATAAGAAAGACAGTTGTGAGAATGTGGCCCTTTTCACACGGGCCTCTCCCACCCATAAACATGCAGATTTCTGTGTGTTCATGGGTGGGGGAGCCCTGTGCGAATGACATGGTGCGCGCACGCACGTGCCTAACATGCATCCCCACTCAACACCCCCCTCGTCCCCACACATGGAGCAACCGGGGGAAACGGCAGTTGCTCCGTGGGTGCGAATGAGTGGGAAGGGGTGAGTGGGGATGTGTGTGTGGCCGTGTGCATGCCCTGCCCATGCACCGGTGCGCCCATGAACCCACCACTCAGAGGAGCCATGTAAAAACAGCCTGTGGTGAAGAACAGAAGGTTGCTGCCTTCTAAACAAGGTTCTTCGAGATGGCTTCAAACATTCTCACAACACCCATCCCTCCAGCCTCGAATGGTATTTTCTTATATTCCTAGAAAGGGTTGGAAGGAAATTTCATTCTGAGGGGGGAGCTCAAGACCATCACATGGTCTATTATTTGAATAGGATGAGCATACACAACCCAGTTGTGAGAATGTTAGGAGCCATCTCGAAGAACCGTCTTTACAAGGCAACAACCATCTGATCACTCACATGGGGAGGAGTTGTTTGTAAACAATCAGCTTTATCTCCCAGTCCAATTGGTGTCCCGGTCGGTGTCCCTGCTACTGCAGCACTACTAGCAAGCAGAGGCAGGTGAGGGATGGGACCACCACCACCCCCATCTTCAGCCCTCACCCCACCCTTGGACTCCCCTTCATTGTTTGCAGTCACAGAACACGTGCTGCTGGAGGAAAGCTAGAATGGTCACCAACCGGACGATTTTGCTCTACTGACTCCCAATGAACAGCATAGGCGCTGTTCAATGAAAGTTTGCTACCGCCTTAACTATAGGGCCACGACTGTGGCTCTATAATACCATAGTTGCAGTAGGAAGGTTTTTGTGATTCATCATTTGAGACATGTGGGTGAAAGCCAAGTGTCGAATTATGCAGGCTACAGTACAGACAGGGACAGATGCTGCTGTCAGTTTCAGTGGGGTAAATACAACTGAGATGCTCTAGATTTACTGCATAAATGATGCTATACCTTGCTGTACCTATCCTATCGCAGTATATAAGTGAATACAAAAACAAAATGATGGCAGAGGGTGGGGCAAATTTTGTATTTAGGATTTCTATTCTGTTTTCAGTGCCAATTTTTGTGTCTTGTGTCTCAAAGATTGGGGACCAGCCATCGTCAGTTTGGAAATTAGGAAGGAGGGGGCGTGCAGCCTCTGGGTGTAGCCTGTGTATGTGTAAGTGGGTATAAGTCCTCTGTGTGTGTTCGGCACACACATGTGCAGGTGGTGACTGTAACTGGCAGGGATGGGCATTATGTATTCGGATTAATCAGCAACTATCCAAAAATGTGCAGTTTCTGATTAATCCATGCACGCAACTGATCCATAGTTACAGTTTCGGATTTATCCCCATCTCCAGGGGCCCTGAAGTGGTACTTACCAGCCTCGGGGGGCTTGATAGAAGCACACTGCTGCTGTGGGGGCTCCGGCAGCTCCCTTGCCACAGCGTGCTCCCTGTTCCAGATCCTGCATGCTCAAAATGGTCACTGGGACTGGCTTTCCACATGGCCAAAATGGCCATTGCCCTTAACCACTCTGGGGCCCCGGGAAATGGGGGGTGGGGTAGGGAGGTTGGCCTTCCAGGCCCTGAAAGCTAGCCCTGCAGGGCTAGGGAGGAGACTCAGGAGTACAGATCAGTTTCCCATTGACTTCAATGGAAAAATTCCATAATTAAATCTGCAAATTACAGTTCAAATTCGTAACGGATCCGAATCCGTAATTCAGTCCAAATGCCCAGCCCTAGTAACAGGGCATGCGATCCTGGGGTAAGGCTTCTCAGGATCCACACCCCCAAAGACCCAAGCCCATGCAGGATCTTCATTAAAGTCCTCCTTTTCACAATCCCAGCTATTATAGAGTTATGGGGTGCCTCTTCCCTTAAGCCGTGCCTGGGTAGGCACAATGTCTCCCAGCCAGGTATCCCCATACATAGTCTCCTGGGTCCCTTCAGTAACTCAGGCCTCCCTACGGCCAGGCACAGTCCCCCCTATGAGGAAGAGCCTTTCCTGGCTCCTGACTCACCCACAACTTCTAGTTTCTCTGTCTCCAGGGTTCAGCGTTGCAGCTTCTTGGCTGGCCGTAGCCATGCCCAGCTCAGCCCGTCCTACTCAGTTTCACTCTCAGGCCCTGAAAGCTAGCCCAGCTGAAGCCCCTCAAGGTGCCAACTTGCACCGCCGCTGAGCCCTCCGCAGACTGCACTGCCTTCTCTTAAAGGGCCAGGACTCAGGCACCCAGCCTGACCCTGCTACGCCCACCCTACAACAAACAGCCAAGGACCCTGGTACCAGTGGGCTCCAGAGCATCAGGCAGGGGAATCTCACACCATTGTCCCACCCTATCCAGTTCTTTGGGCGCATTTCCACCTCCAGCTGCCTGTGGAAGCAGGCCAAGCCTTCTGAACCACAAAACACTCAAAGAGCAAAAGTAAACCTAAATCAGAACACAATCCACCCTTGTGAATCACAGTGGTTGGGGCTAAACTCTTGACTAATGATGAGCATGTCACACCATAAAACTTGAAAGATGCTCAAACTGCTAGAGCATCAACTAAAAACATCAAATTAGAAGTGGAAATTGACAGGTACAAAACACACTAACACATGCCCCAAAATTTCAGGGCATTTTTTGTGTTTTGAGTACAGAAGCTGAAACAGTCTTTTTGCATTTATTTGTGGTTTATCCAAACCTGAGCGCACAATCCTCATGAAAACACCAGAAACAATCTCAACACAGTAAAATAGGAGACTATGAGGAGTCTGTGTGATCCAGTGAATAGACCAGAGAATTTGGACCTGGGAGGCAGGGATTAAAGTCCTGTCCTAGCCACAGCAGCCATGGAGAGATCACAGACGCTCAGGCCATCTCCTTAAGGAATCAAAATGAATCCTCATTTATTTATTTTTTACCAAAACACAGTGCCTCACTCAAGTCTAACCGACTACAATTAGCAGGCCAACCCCCAAACCACAAGCCCCCGAACCACAAAAACACTCCTAACACTAACTTCCAGGTGCTATGTAAAGTTTTATCTTTAATACAGCTTTTCCATTTCCTTTTTCCTCACAGCAGTAAGTCCTGTACTGGCATAAAAGGGCTCCAAGAAACTGGATTCTTGATCCAAGCAACAGTGGCAGGGTGTTCTCGGCACTTGGCCAAAGTTCTCTGTGCTCTGCCACCTCTTCACAGCTCTGAGCGGTGGTTCTGAGAAAGGAAAGCATCGCCAAGCATTAGCAAAGCAAACTCCACCACCTTGTAGGGATGTTTGCTTTTGTTTGAAATGGGAATGTTTACAATGAAAATTGCTTTATATAAATTAGGGAACGTGATAACTATTTGAAGAACGTTTTATAATGCTTTGATTGAACAGCAAGCGGAACAAAACTATGTAACAATATGTTCCTGTAAACTGTACCAGTAAAAATAAATGAGGGTTTATCAGTCTTCTGCATATTGAAAAGCTACAGTAAGTTTGAGTATCCAGTCCACTATCCAGGCACTTGTTCTGTAGAGTGAAGCTATTATTCAACACAAATTGCATGTTATGAAGGTTAAAAAAGCTGAGCACTGAAATTAGAAAATAGTCTAACTTCACAAAAACACCACCTGCTTCTAATAAACTCCTGTTTATAACAATCCTAACGTCAGGAACCATTCCTTTCTTCTTAAAGCAGCCCCTGTAAAATGTACACGTGCACAGAATCAACCCTGATATAACAGACACCCTCCGAGCATGCCAGGTGTTTAGCAGGCATGTTTGGGTAAAAGCAGATGTGACGTTGGGCCACTGTGACCTGCTTTGACCAAACCTCCCCTGCACATACGTGCAGGCCCATCACACGCTGGCCCAGGATTGCCCCGGGCTGTGTGAGCAGCTAGCCCAGGCTCTCACCCATGGACTATCTTCAGATCACAGCCCGGGCTACAGTCTGCCCGATCGGGTCAAAGCAGGCCACAGTGGGTTTTCTTTCCAGCTCAGCCCCAAAAGAATTATTTATTTATTTACATTTTTATGCCACCCTTCCCAGAGGCTCAGGGTAGTTTACAAATCATAAAAACATTAAAAATACCAACAACAAAAAAACCACCTAAAAACCACCACAACCCCACCCAGTACCATCACTCCATTCCCAAACCCCAATATCATCCCAATCCGCAATTTATCCCCGCCCACCAAATGCCTTTTCAAATCAAGTCTTTGTAAAAGACTTTACAAGGTGATGGAAAACAAGTCTTACATCGCCTCAGGAAGAGGCTCGGGCTCAAACAAACCTCCGAGGGGAGGGAATTCCAAAGCATTGGGGCAACAACCAAGAACACCTCCTGGCGAGCCCTTGTTGGACGAACAAAACTAAGTGACGGTACCCACAGGAAGGTGCTCCCGACCGATCGCAGGGGCCGCAGTACGGAAGGACAGGCAGTCTTTCAGACACGTGGTGCCCAGACTGTTTAGGTCAAAACCAGCACCTTGGATTGTGTCTGGAAAGCTATAGGGATTCCTTCAGAGTACTGTGGTAATGCGCTCCTGCCACCCTGTCCCTGAAAGGAGACAGGTTGCCGCATTCTGTACCAGCTGCAGCTTCCAAACAGTCATCAAGGGCAGCCCCACGTCGAGTGCACTGCAATAATTTAGCCTCAAGGTGATGAACGCATGGATGATGGTGGCCAAATCTGAATCAGAAAGAAAAGGCCGCAGCCTCCTCACCAATGGAGTTGGTGAAAAGCACTCCTGGCCATCACCGCAACCTGACAATCCAGGCGCGGCACGGGATCCAGGAGCACTCCAAGGCTGCAAACCTGGTGCATCAGAGGGGGCTAAGCTCCATTAATAAGAGGAGTCCTAATTCCCTCCAGGCCACACGGCAGGCCAACCACAGTCTTGTCTGGATTCAGCTTCAATCAGCTCACCCTCATCCAGTCCCTGAAAGCCGCCAGGCATCAGGTGAGCACTAAGACTGCAGGTCCTGGGTTGGATAAAAAAAAAAAGAGAGGTACAGCTGGGTGTCATCAGCATACTGATGGCACCGCACCCAAAATGTCCAAATGACCTCACCCAACGTATCATAAATAAGGAAACAGGCCACATGCTGAAGTGACAGGGATAAAAACAAATACGGAATAACTACCCATTCAGTAAACACCATCCATACTGTACAAAACAGGAGGTCATAACAGTGCCATTTGAGAGTATCAAAAAATGAAAAATCTTTCAAAAAATGTTATTTTTTAAGTCCTGGAAATGTCAGCTTTAAAAAAAATTGGACCAGTAATACTTTGCTCAAGAAGTGAATCTATAAGCTCTGCGGTAGGACCATCTCATAGCTGTGCTTTGCCACTGGCAGTGCATATTTGAGACCTTATATACATTATTTAACATAATTCTCAGTCCTGTACTGGCTTCCTCACTGCTACACTAAAGAAAGGGCTTGTTCTCACAAGCAAAAGATACCCTCCAACTCTGTTCTTGTGAGCAGGAGGAATAATGGGTTAAATAGCTCTTCCCCCTCATCTCCCTGCTTGGAAACTTGCACAGAACTACCAGCAGAGGGAGCTGGAACAAGATGTCATCATTGGGTTGTTTTTACACACGCGTTTCTCCTGCATGTTTGCTGTTACATCCTGAACTTTCTGTGTATCTAAATCACTCACCCAGATCTTAAACATCTGGCTCTTTGAACTTCTGCATAGAACTTCTCCAAGAACGTTTGCATGTAAAAGGTTCTCCTGGTAAACTGTTTTGCTCCAGGCAGCTGTGGTCACTTGGTTTCCATGACAGCCCCTCACATCTACAGCTGCAGCTCCTTTAGGCTGCCTCAGGGCAGTGTTTGCGTGAAGAATGCATCCAGGAACTGCCTCAGGGCAGAGTGAGAGAGAAAAAATGCCCAATTAAGCAGAAATATTGTGGGGGAACTGTAATAGGGTGTAGCCTTGCCCACTGTAAGTCAGGCAGAATCAGGGCCCAAGCAGCAGTCTCAAATGGGAATTAGCAAACAAAAAAGTCTCTTTAGTCAGTATATCTCCACCATTATCCCACTCTCAGTGGTTCTCAATCTCTTTCTAAGTTTTCCGGGGTCAGACATCCCTCTGTGGCCCCCTGGCAGAACCCCCAGTTCCACACAGTCCCGGTCTGCTTTCTACTCACTCTCAGTAGGCTCCCAGCTTCAGCAAGCCTAGGCAACCCCCCTGTTTGCCTGCAAGGACTCCCAGCCCTTTTACTTACTTCTCCAGCAGCTTCCCATGAGTCCATCTCTCTACAGCAGCCTTCAAGCCCCTTCCCTGGGCTTAGAGTAGAGCTCTGGCTCCTACTGCATCAGCAGCCTTCCTCAGATTGACCTGTTCTCTGCAGTTCCCAGAACTTCCTCCCAAGCCACATCCTTTTTCAGGTGTTAGCCTGCAGCATTACTCTGCCAGTGGCTCGCACTAACCCTCCCCAGAGTCCAGTAAGTCCACCAGACTCTGGCCTGCTATAGGAACACAAAAGGAGGAAGTACTGAGGTTTTCTGGAACAGGGGCCGAGTGGAGTAATTACCTCCCTCCCATGCAGAAAATCACCCTCTCTGGAATAGAAATTTTCCCTACACACTTTACCCCTGCTTGTTTGGCGACATAACTACCTCCCCTTTATTCTCGTTACGACTTTCCTGCTCATGTGGACACAGGGGAGGTTAAAGTGGGTTTTGAGGTAATTCGCTTATAAAATGTGCTGGTAAAAAATGTTTTGAAAATGTAGCCCTGAATTTTCTGGGAAATTTGGCTCTGCAAGTTTGATCCTGCAACTAATCAGCACCAACAACTCAATTTAAACAAGGAAAGCACCTTAAATGATCAGGCCCTAAACAGAGCCACAATATATTAACAGCTGCTTTGACTTTGCAACCGACTGCAGGAAACACATGTGGGGACCACTGTACTTTTCTTCCCATTGGTGTAAATCTGGGCTAACTCTGCTGAAGTCAAAGGAGTTAATCTTGACGGAAACGAAGCAAGCAAAATTCGGCACATGGTGTCTTTGTGCAAGCCCCAAATGAAAGGCAATCCCAGCTTTGTTTAGCAAAACAATGCCCAATTTAATGCAATGTTATGAAACAGAAATATAACAGTCATCGCCCACGGTAAGGAACAAAGAAAGCAAACCCACAGCGAAGATGAAACCATATGCTATTTTGGGATCTCACACTGTACAGACTTTCACTCCAACCTGCACTTTTAAGTCATGCATGAACTCTGTATGGGGGACGAGTAATTAACTTCTTGTAGAGAAATAGGGAAAAACACGAGCGTGGAATATCATGCACATTTAATTTTTATTACGCCACCAGCTGTTAGAGTGCAACATTTGGCACCAGAAATACGTTTTTTTTCACACCCACTGTACGCCTAGGCTTTGTAGAGACTTGCAACTGCAATTTCAACACCAGTTTCCACATCACTGCAACTGGGCAAATCTCTAGCATGGACAAAAAAAGCCATTTTTTGGCTTTCTTTTGAAAAGCCATGTGGACCAGTAAAGTTCTTCCCTCTGTTTGAGATTACTGCGAGATCCACCTTAAAGGCTCCTCATAGTCTTGCTCCTTCCTCCCTCTCTTTCGTTCCACATTTCATCTATGTCCCCACCCAGAAACTTCATCTTCTACCTGCCACTGCCCCCATCCACCCTAGAGTCTCCTGCTCCTGAAACAGTATTCGTCCCTTCTTCTATGCCTGGAACTCTCTTCCTGAACACATCTGCTCTTATCCCTCACTCCTGACCATCAAATTCCTCCTAAAAACACATACCTCCCAACAATCTCTAGTCAGAAGGGATAGTCCCTCTCTGGGTGTTTAACCGTTCGCTCGATGACCTCATTGTCTTCTGGAACAACTTGTTGACTGAGGCCATTGACCAAATGGCTCCCAGGCATCCGCTTCTGGAATGCCATCAATGCAGGTCCCCTTGGTTTACAGAGGATCTGCGCCAGATGAAGCAGGAAGGACAGTGGTTGGAGTGACGGTGGCGCCGGACTTGAGCTGAAGCCGACTGATTGTGACATAAAGCTAGTTTAAACGCTTATGCTCTGGCGGTGCGGGCAGCAAAGAAAGAGTTCTTTGCTGCCCTCATAGCATCTGCAAAGTCAAATCCAGCAGAGCTTTTCCAGGTGGTGCAGCGGCTGATTACTCCGGCCTCTCTCTGCCTGGAACTGGAATCTTCCAGTGCCCGCTGTGACATGTTTGTTGTCTTTTTTGTGGAAAAAAATCACTCAGATTCACCGTGATTTCGATGCTGCACCTTATAACAGTAGGTGTACCTGAGATGGTAGAGGACCTGTCTTGTCTGATTTCACGGAATCAAGTTCAGTGGGTGTCGCCCACTGATGCGGCAGATGTCCTTGGGGCTATAAGGGCCACCTGTTGTAAATTAGATCCATGCCCGTCCTGGCCGGTCGAGGCCTGCCAGGAGACATTAGGGCCATTGCTGGCGGGGGAAGGCAGGATGCCAAGCCACCTCAAAGAGGCGGTAGTGCCCTGCTCAAGAAATCATCTCTTGACACTGAATCCCCGGCCAGCTATCAGCCAGTCTCTAATCTTCCCTTTTTAGGGAAGGTTACTGAACAGGTGGTGACTCGGCAGTTTCAGGGGCATCTAGATCGGGTCAGTTTTCTTCATCCCTCGCAGTCTGGTTTTTGCCCTGGGTTTGGCATGGAGACTGCACTTGTGGCTTTGGTTGATGACCTGCGCCGTGAATTAGACCAGAGCAGATCTTCTATTTTAATTCTATTAGATCTGTCTGCTGCATTTGATACCATTGACCACGAGATGTTTGTGGCTCGGCTGCGGGACCGGGCCAGGGTAGGCAGAATTGTTCTTGAATGGTTCCGCTCATTCCTGGCCAGGAGAACTCAGCATGTGGTTCTCATGGAATGTGCTTCATCTCCCTGGGACCTCACATGTGGAGCCCCACAGGGTTCCACTCTGTCCCCACTCCTGTTCAATGTGTATATGCAGCCTTTGGGCAGGTCGTGAGAGGGTTCGGCGTGCGTTGTCATCAGTACGCCAATGACACACAACTCTACCTCTCTTTTTCTGCAGACCCAGAGGCAGTCTCGGTGCTTATCCAGTGCTTGGCAGCTGTGGGGGACTGGATGAGGGCGAGCCGTCTGAAGTTGAATCCTGACAAGACGGAGGTGATGTTGGTGGGTAGGGCTGGGATGGTGGTGGCCCCCCATCATTGATAGGTTCTGCCCCCTCTTGGCCACACAGGTCCGGAGTTTGGGGGTGCTCCTCGACTCACAGCTCCATCTGGATCTCCAGGTGGAGGCTGTGGCGAGGGGGCATTTTGCCAGTTACATCTGGTACGATGGCTATGGCCGTATGTTTCAGACTCGGATCTGGCCACCATCATCCATGCCTTTATTATCGCTAGACTAGAATACTCAAACGCACTCTACATGGGGCTGCCCTTGGAGATGGTCCAGAGGTTGTAGCTGGTGCAGAATGTGATGGCCCGCCTCTTAACAGGGATGGGTCACCACGAGCACATTACACCAGTCCTCCATTCTCTGCGCTGGCTGCCTATTATCTGCCGGGCCCAATTCAAGGTGTTAGTAATGACCTATAAAGCCCTAAACAGCCTGGGCCCTGCTTACCTATGGGACTGCCTCAGGCCCCGGATTGCATTGCGGCCACTGCGGTCAGTTGGGGACGCCCAACTCGACGGCCCCTGGGTTGCCCAGGTGGCAACGATGCGGAGGGCGTTCTTGGTGGCCGCTCCCAGGCTGTGGAATTCCCCCCCGATGGAGGCCCACCTGGCCCCGAACCTCCCCTCTTTCCGAAGACAGTGTAAGACCTGGCTATTCCGCCGGGCCTTCAGAGCGGGAGACGGGTAGGGTGGGGTGGATGTTCTGCCCTTTTAGTTTATTTTTAGCATTTTAATGTTTTTAATGATATGTTATGTTTTATTATTTTTATTATACTATCATTATATTTATGCACCTTGTAAGCTGCCTGGAGCTGCTCTGTGAGCAGGAGCGGGCAAGGTAGAAAAATGGTGAAATAAATAAATAAATAAATCCTACCATCCCCCTTTCAGGAGTCAGAGTCCTCCTTTTAGGAAGGAGAGACAAAAGGGCTGGATTTCAAGCCTCAGGCACCTCTTTTCTAGTTTCCTTCCAGGAAAAACCCTGAAGAGAACAATGGGGAGATGACGGAATGACAAGCAGCTGAATGGAATGATGAGCTTCTATTCCTCTTTGGGCACTTGGAATATTGAGAGGTGTTTGCACATGCACGTGCGTGGGTGGCAGAGCTTATTGGCCGAGAGGACTGGGCGACTCATTTATAGCTTTCCAGTCTAATTGTTCAGGATCCCACCTTGTAACTAAGGCCATTTTCAGACAAGACACTCTCCACCCACCACCCACTCACAACCCACTATACATATTGCAGGGCTGCAGTGTTGCCCTATGGGTGTCCTGTAACATGTATAGTGGGTGGGAGGTGGGCAGGTGGGGAGTGTCTTGTCTGAAAACGCCCTATGTTATGCCTGTGGTGGACCTGCAACTTCTCAACTCCACAAATGTATCCCTGGCTCTCCCTATCTTCCCCTCCTCCCCCGCTAGCTTCACCTTCCTTGCCCATCCTAGAATGCAAGCCCATCAGGGCAGAAATCGGTCTCTAATCAGAACTTTTCAGTGCTGGGAATTTTACTGGCATAATAATTAATAATCCACTGCTTAAATCTTAGCTTTCCTTGTCTGACTAATAGGATTATGCAAAGCTCACTGAGGTCAATGAGAGTCTTTCTTCTGATTTGAGTAGGCCCTGGGCCAGGTTCTATGACAGAGGTTCCCAAATTGTGGGTCATGATCCTAAGTGGAATCAAGCCACCTACACAAGCGGTCACGATCCTGACTGACATTTGATAGACTCTGCATATCATTGGGTGTTTCCAAACGAGATGCTACCCTGCATGGCCACCCAGAAGCCATGAATCCGACCGCCTGTCTGAAGGTGGAGCAGCTGGATGTGCACTGCTGTGAGCCATGGAGCACCCACTCTCAGAGCAATGCTGGGAAATGCAAAGTGAGTTGTGCAGAGCAAGCCAAATGTGCAGCGACTCCTTCCATGGCCGCGATAGCAACGTTGGGGGTTGCCTGTGTGATTCGCTCCACGTGCGTGGGTGCTCCATGGCAGAGCCATGTGGCGGCCACAAACACACACACACACACCACTGACTTGCTCGTCTGAAAACACCCTTTGTTGCTGTCTGGGGTAGCGGGATTCTATTTCCACCTCTAAATGGAGTCATGCAGGCAAAGGGTTTGGAAAGCACTGCCCTTTGACCATGCCAAAGGCCAGAATCCGGTCTCATTTCAAGGCACCTCTCTCCACACACTTGCAATCTGGAGCGGCAAATCATTTGATTTTATTAAAGGAGCAGAAATTTTCCTAGAGCCTTTTTTCGGTTGTTATGGCCATGTGGCCTTCAATAAAATTATTTACTTCCTTCCTAGAGCCGAAACAAATACTCATCAATACAAATATTTCTGCCAAATTTGCCATATTCATTTCCAGTCTGATGAAACAGAAAATGACTGCTCTTCATTTCCATTTCACCGGATAGCTGTTTGAGGTATTTTGGTTTCGTTATTTTGGTCACTGATATCGCGTAGCTATCAGGGTGCAGGGAGGCATGGTTACACCTAGGACCCTGAGGGCCCCGGAAGCATAAGTTAACAAGCTAGAGTTGAGGTCCAGCAGGAAGCAGGCCGGGCACACGTGGAGAGGAGCGGGGAACACACCCAGGGCCGGCCCCAGGCATGTGTGATATGTGCGGTCGCACATGGCCCCGCGGGAGCCAGGACCCTGCTCCTGGAGCCTGGTCTGTTGCTCCAGCGGAGGCAGCGCTGCCTGAATTCAAAATCCAGGCTGGCCCCACCCCCTCTATCGGAGCTGCTAGCCCTAGCTCAGCTGTAGACCCGCAGTGCGGGGAGGGAGAGGGGGGGAAGTCTCTCCCCTTCCCCCCATCCCTGCCACTTGCCACCGACCCCGCATGCCCCAGCCCAGCGAGCCAGGATTCAGAACAGAAGGTTGCTACCTCCTAACATTCTCACAAATGGGTTTGCACCTGCGCACCCTTCTCTTACCGGCAGAGACCAAGCTCACTAGCTTTGAAAAACCATGTGATGGTCTCAAGCCCCCCCCACTATATAAGGTGCCTTCCTGCCCAAACTCAACAGTTCCTTCCAACCCTAAGTGTGCAGGAAGAAAATTCCTTTGGGGTGGGGGTCGGAAGGGTGGGTATTTGTCAGAATGTTCGGAGCCATCTTGCAGAACCTTGTTTACAAGGTAGCAACCTTCTCTTCTTCTTCGAGTGGCTCCTCCCATTCTCACAAATGGGAGAGTACCAAGCCTAGATCAAGGCGGTGGGGGAATTTTCTTATAGAATAAAAACAACATACCTCTGCAAGCAAAAAGTGTGTAAGTTTATTCTGTCAACTTAGTTTAAAAGGTTCTTTTTTTTTTAAAACGACAAAACCGTTGTAAGTAAAATAGATTATTAAGTCTTAATTACAGAATTCAATATAGATACTCCCAGAGAGGTGTCAGATTCAGAATTGAGATGTAAAGCATAATGCTTAGTGAATGTATGCGGGGAACTCCAGGTTGCAGCCCTGCAGATCTCGAGAGGAGAGATGTTGCAAAATGCTGCTGTAGAAGCACCCAGACCTCTGAGCGAATGAGCCTTTAAATAAGGCGGGGGTGGACTTCCTACCTGCTCATAGGCAAAGGAGATCAAATGCACTAACCATTTTGAGATAGTTTGGGATGAAACTTTTTGCCCTAACTTGGGAAGGGAAGGGGAGAGGAACAAATTGTCAGTCCGTCTGCAGTGCTGGGTCTTGTCTAAATAGAGCAGGACCGCTCTCTTAACATCCAAAGTGTGAAATCTGGCTAAGATTTCTGACTCATGAGGTGGAGGGAGGAATACTGGGAGGACAATTTTTTGTGCCATATGAAATCTGGACACTGTTTTAGGGATAAACGACGGATGGAGAGAGATCTCTATCCTGTCTGGGAAGACTGAGAAGTAAGGCTCCTTGATAGATATAGCGGCGAGTTCACTCACCCGCCTAAGGGACGTGATGGCAACCAAAAAGGCAGTCTTCAGAGACCAGTGGAACAGGTCAGATTGTTCTGCAGGTTCGAAAGGGTGTTTTGTCAGTTGATCTAGAACAAGGTTCAGATCCCACTGAGAAACGGGGTGTTTGTGAGGGGGAAACAAATTAATTAGTCCCTTAAGAAACTTTTTTACCAGAGGGTGACCAAAAAGGGATTGGGAATTTGGAAAGGCAACACGCTGGGCTATTGCTGAGAGATGCACTCTTATAGAAGAGTGCGCAAGACTCTTCTCAGCCAGGTCCAACAAGTATTGAACGACTAGTGGCACGGTTACCTGATCTACTGAGATGGATCTCCCAGATAACCAATAGGAGAATCTCCTCTATTTGGAATCATATGATCTTTTAGTAGATTGTTTCAAATCACTATCCAGCACCAGATTTAATTTAAGAACAATTTGGGATGGACAATTTAAGAACCCACCTGAAGCAGGGTCAATGGTATGCAGTTATTGATCAAAAAGATGCTTATTTTCATGTTAGATTGCATACCTCCTGTAAAAGATTCTTCCATTTCACCCATGACTCCATGCATTTTCAGTTTTGTTCATTACCATTTGGCCTCTCCTCAGTCCCTAGGGTCTTTACTAAGGTTATGGCCCCAGTCATAACTTTCCTTCGTAAGTAGGGCATTGCTATTTTCCCCTACCGAAATGACTGGTTACTGGTTGTTAATACCCCAGACACCTTAAATGCCAACCTTTGCTTCACTCTAGATCTATGCGTAAAGCTGGGACTAACTATAAACGTACGTAAGTCCCGCCTGTCTCCTAAATGTCTTGTTGAGACATTTATTATGTCTTAATAACAGAACAAAGACATTTGTTCTGTTATTACTAGGCAAGGTAAGGTAGGTAAATAATTTGTTGTTAGCCTCATGGGCTGTCACAACACAACACAACAATTAAACAACGACTCATTAAAAGCATATAAAATAACATAATCAGTATACAATATATCCCGGTTTACAAAATAAGACTTTGCCCCAAAACTGTAAACACTGAACTCTGATCTTTCATTTTCCCAATTTAAGCAAAAATACCCGCAGACAAAAAGTTGCTGCCGCTCTAACTCTAGGGAGCGACCCATCTGTATCCAGGAAAAAATGGATTTTCGAGCTTTCATTCTGATCCAAAAAATAATTAGGAATAAATGGGAGGATATACCTTTCCCCAACTTCAGCATAAGCTGGGCAGCAAAAGATAATATGTGCCACAGTCTCAAGGGCATTCTCATTACAAAAAATGCAGACTCTCTCACAATAAGGTGTTTTCTGATAGCGGCCCGAGACTATTGCAGAAGGGAATACATTAAATCTCATTAAAGAGAACACTCTCCTGAGCGGTCAAGAAAACCAATGCAAAAGATAATCCGCAGGGGCTCTTTTGATAGAATAGTCTGGGGCGCACCGTAATAAGGCATGTGTCATTGATTCTTGTTGTAGCCCTTGATCGTTTATTCTTTGGGTGATTTGGCGAGCCACACCCTTCCTACCCAACAACAGCAGAGCATTTCTTGACAGACCAAGATGGGCTAATTTCAATTCCGCTCTCTTACACCACCTATCATTAGCATGATTCTTATGAATGTATGTCAGTAAGGAGTTGGGGGAAGGGGGAAAGAGTTCCACCTTGATCCAGTACCTCAGAATCCTAGCCAATATCGACCGAAGAAAGAGATTCTGAACTGGGATAATACTTTGGCCCTAAATAGGGCCAGTGCTGGACTCACCAGCCTCCCTCCCTGTGTGTGGAAGAAGCTCAAAATCATGAGCACTTCCTTCCTCGCCTGTTCTTTAGTTACCATATAATGGGAAGACCAGCCACCTGAATTTGAAAAAAAAAACCACCCCCAGATATTTGAAAGACTTAACCTGCTCCAAAACCTGGCCCCCCAGAGACCAGTGGAGCTGTCACCATGGTTTACCTATAATCATGATCTTTGCTTTGGTGTAATTAATGGCTAGGTTCTCTTCCCTACAGATGGATTCAAACCTTTTCATGTTACTGTTATTACTATATACGAACACTTTTGCTTGATTATTTTCATTTGTTTTGACTATTACTGCCATGTTCTTGCAAAAAATCAATAAATACCCTGCCCTCCATCTCCTCCTGTTCCCTCCCTATATTGGCAGGAGGGGAAACTGGGAGAGGGGGCTAGATGGGGGGGCACTTTGGCATGTTGGGGGTGGTTTAAGCAAGGGGATGGATGGATCTGTGGGACAAGTGGCAAGGAGGTGCTCTTTGTGGGAAGCTAAGGGGTAAAAAGTGCTGGGACTGAAGAGGGCCCAAGGTATGTGTGCAGATATGATGGACATTTATGCAAAATATGCAAATGTGTGTATTTGCATAAATGGGTGGGGCCTAATTATGCAAATTGGGCCCCACACCAAGACTTCACACATGGCCCCACAAACCCTAGGGCCGGACCTGAACACACCACCCTCACCTCTGCCTGGCTCCACTGCCCAGGGAGCTCCGTACAGCCAGTGCTCAGGGGAGGACGCTGCCTGGGGACATGGTGAAGCAGGGGAAAGAAGTTGCACCCCCACCACCCCGAACAGCTGTGTTCGCAGAGGGCACACTCAGCTGGCAGGGGTGTACACACCCTGCCTTGCCAGGCCCCTCCTCGTGCACCTCGTCACATGCCACTGGCCCCTCTCCAAACATATGCCCTGGGCTTATGGCAGCTGCTGCTGCAACAAACCACTGCTCCTTAAATACCCCTCCAGCTAGCACTCACCCAACATATCCTCCTACAACCCATCCTCTCTCCCTGAAGCCCCCACCCCTATCTCCTCAGCCCCTCCCATCTAACCCCACTTGCAACCTCATCTCACCCCAGTCAACCCTCCTTCACCCAAACCCCACTCATATGCAAGCCGGGCCCCCACCTCATCTCCCCCAGGCCCTCCCACCTAACCCCACCTGCATCCCCATCTCCCTCCACCTATACTCTTTCACCCCTCCCCAGCAAACCCTCCTTCACTTCAGCCTCACTCATCTGCAACCATTACATCACATCTAAATAAATAAATAAATAAATAAATCTTCCCCCAACCAACCCTCCCACTCCCTTCCACCTGCAACCCCCTACTGAATCTCCAAGTCCCTCCCGCCCAAATCCCCTCACTCCAACACCCCCAGCCCCTCCCACCCACCTGTAGCAACTCCCACCAGCCAAGACTCTTGCACCCCCAACATCAGCAAGGACCCAAGCAAGCCCTCCTCTGCCCCCCCAACCCCATCCCTCTTCTACATTCAAAGCCAAGGGGACACCAAGGTCACTTGGACACACCCGTCCCTCCCCCATT
>QEPC01007142.1:786737-820117 GCA_003113815.1 Sphenodon punctatus
TATGTTTTGTTGCAATGTATGAAGTGGAAGGTGTTTTGAATTGTAATTGTACTGAATTGTGTTTTTGTGTGTATTTTAAGAAAACTCTTGTACATTTAAGTGTCTTTTTAAACTGTTAAGTTTTTTGTTTTAGTGAATTTATTTCTGTTCCCAGCTTCCCTGCTCCCTGGCTGGAAAGCTACAATCGTTCCCCTCCCCACTTTTACTGGGATTTGTCTTCGGAGGAGCCTGGCTGAGCATGACTGGGGCAAGAGACAGTGAAAGAAGGTGAAGGATGAAGTCCGGACCGCAAGGACACAGCACAGCCAGAAACAAGTCAGGGGCTGGTACTAGCAGCCCTGCCACCCATTCATCAAGTTAACACCAGGTGTGGAAATTTCTAACTACTCTGCTCACTGTGGTTTTTTTTTAATATTATTTATTTATTTTACTTTTGAGTCACCCTTGGGGGAGGGCATAATTGCGGGCCGAGTCTGAGCCCTCCCCAGCCTTGCTACGCCCCCCAATTTTGGTATTTCAGTTTGGTTAATTCAGTCACTTTGTTTCTATGCTAGCACTGTTACACATGCACAATGAAAACAAAAACAAACAAAAAAATAAAAATGACCAAAATAACCAGAAAAATAAAACAAAATAAAATAGTTAACTCGGTGGATATGCAAATAATTTTTTTTTTGGGGGGGGGGCAAGGATATTTTCACATATTTAGAGGACTATGCAAAAATGCAATTAATATCTGCAAGTAATAAATCCATTTGTTTTCAGGGCCGGCCTTAGACTCTACGGGGCACAGGGCAAAGATAAAAAGTGTGGCCCCCGGTGGCTCCCACTCCCTTGGGGGCACTCTCCATGAGGCCAAAATGATGGTCACGTTTGAGCCCCAATATTATATTTATTCTGTTTTGTAAGCTGCCCTGGGCCATCTGGGAAGGGCAGGGTACACATTTAAACAAATAAATATAAGTACCCTGGTAAAAACAGGAGCTACTGTGGGGGCCCCAAGAAGAGAGGAGCCCTGAGTGGTCTCCCCAGCTTGCCCTGTGGTAAGGCTGGCCCCATTTGTTTTTCTATTGCATAAACACAGGACAAGAAAGACATCTGTACCATTCTAAATTGAGTTTAACTTCACCAGCACATGGTCATAAAAAGTGGAGAAAGTTAAGATGAGCTTAGTGTTAAAGATGGTCAGAACAAACGGGAAAATGTTTGCAACCATTAGAGGCAAGAAAAGCCAACTCGCTATTGAAAAAGCTCCAGCCAGGCACCCGGCTTCTCCACTGCTCTCTGCGGCTTCCACGGCTCGCGCTCCACCCAGCCTTGGAACTCCTGCGGCCAAATCCCACCAGGGAAGTTCAATCAAATAACTTGAGCAGTTTTGACTGAGTATTTGACCCAGCCAGGCCTAACAAAAGAGGGCAAATGGGGATGTAATTGTACCAGGCCCCCAAATTCAGAGGAGGAACCAAAAACTACAAGAATATATTTTCAAACATGAGGTAAATCATAACTGTAATTAATATGAATGTAAATAAAGTAATTAGTTCTCCAGAAATTGGTTTCAAAACTTGTTAACAGGGATGTGAGGTAAGGGTCCACAACATTCCAGGATGCACCAAGGCCTCAAATGTCTCTCAGCAGGGCCTGGATCCAGCTCTAGTATTGCTTCATTTCACTTCACCTAGTAAAGCTATTCACCCTTCTGTTCCTATACAACCCACATCAACATTTCCTTTTGCATCAACCTCACACTGGTGGTTAACCATGCAGTAAAATAAAAATCAACAATTGGCCTAGCAAAGCACTGAACTCTGCAGCAGTCCTCTGCTTGTTCATCTGTATTGTAACAGGATAGCTTTGGAAACCAGCACTTCCAATCAATTCCATGTAAAAAATATTAAAGAAAACCTCAGAATATTCATGAAGCATTCACACATTTCCATAGTTCCCAGGGGCTGCTCTGGAGTAGTTTTATTCACTCCCTCCACAGTTACCCTGGTATTTTGTGCAAATGCCCTTACCCCTGGTTAACTGGAGCCCTAATTCAAACAGGGGTGTTTTACCTAAAGAAATAGACCCAGAGTTACCATTTCATGGAGCTGTCCCAGAGTTACCATTTCATGTGAACATGTCCTTAAAGAATGTATAAGAGTATATCATACAGGAGCTTTACAAGTGTTGTAAAAGTAAAGTAGCTATTATTTATACAACAAAGCAGTGTAAAGGGTACTCAATGAGTGAGAATCAATCTGCATGCATTTCCCTCCCCCCACAAGTGTTTATGTCATTTCTGTTTTTATTCTTTAAATTGATTTTCATGTATATTGCAGTTTGAGTAGTCCAATCCCAAAGCATTAATAGCTAGTAGTTTTAGGGGTTTTCACTGCCTCACAACGCAAACCGTTAGTGCGTAAATTAGAAAGGTTGTTGAATGTGTAAGTCACTTCGTTGGCAACTTGGTAAGTCACTTCATTGGCAACTTGGCCAACAGAGCAGGAAAGAAAACATTAACATATGCTGCTAATGCCTAATTTTGTGGAATATCTTTGCTATTTTTATGTTTGTATACTTCTGAGTTTAATGGTGACAATTTTGCTTTTTTATGTGTTGGGAACATTTCCTGTATCAGCACAAGTCGTACTGCAGAAATAAAGCTAATTTACACATCTTTGCACAAATGATGAAATACGGAGCAATTTTGTCCACCTCCACTCGATTAATGTGCACTTTGCAGTTATAAAGAACAGCTCTCAGCCACTTACTCACCTCTGAACTTCTTAGGAGGGTTAGTGAGATCCCCAGCCTCCGGTTGAACCACGCATCTGTCATCCACCAATCTAGAAGAGAATGACATTTTTCTGTTGAGGTCATGACTGTTCCCATATACATGGCAATAATAAATGTAGCTTCTCAAAAATATCCAAGGGATTTTGCATAGATTTCAACTTCAAATCAGGACCCATAATAATTTAGGGAGGAGGGAAGTCAGATACAGTGCATTATTCCAACTATAAAGCAACATGCAACTCTGATCTAACCTTGCATAAGAGGATTTCTTTTTTTACACCAATTTAAGGCAGATATTTCAGATCACACTTCATTTCAATCGGATTAAAATACTGCTCATTACAGGATGCTGTATTGATACTACATGCAAAATCCTTCGCTTTCATCTGTAGCAGTAATAAGTAATGAGTCATAAATAGTCTGGCACTATACTTAGGCAAGCCCTGAAAGTTTTTGATTCAGCAGTATGTTTGCAGTACATACAGAAAAAAGAAAAACTATGCTACATTTCAAGTGCTGTAACTGTGGTCCTGATCCTGCAAGCTGCTATGTCCTAGCAGCCCGCTAGACACCCACAAAGCCCTATGGAGTCAAACTGACTGCTACAAGGCTCTGTATGAAAAGAGATTGTCTGGCCAACTGGCCGTTGTTGGCAGCCACTGCCGACAACGAGGAGCATATCACTTCCTGAGTTCCCGCAGTGCGGGGAGCATGTAAACACTCCCCACGCGGCTTTTCTTTCAACGCAGGACTCAGGAAGCGCTTTTTAGCGCCTCGTATAAAAGCGGCCTCAGGGAATTAGACGAGCCCGAGGCAATATTGACAGAAGCTGCACCACTGAGCAAGGCACTCGAGGATGAGCTGGAGATACTGCAGAGCGATCTGGCAGGACTGCCCAGGTAAGGCTATGGAGACGGCAGGAGACAGCACTAACAGTCCACCAGACATTATCAGACTCGGTGAGAGAGAATGCCCAGAGGGAACATGGGATTATCCAAGGACTGAACAAGAGCAACAAAGAAATATGGAGACGGGATGGCAAGGGGGCGGGCAGAACAATCCTGCTACCAAGGATCACCTCTTACTTGTGCCTCACACTCCCTGCCCCTCCCCCCCCTCCCAATGGTGCACACCACCCCTACAGGAAGCAAACAGAGCCCGGGGGTAGGGGAGAAAAGGAATGAGTGTTCTAGACTCTGGATGGACAGCTTAAGGGGAAGTTTAAGGGTGGGGGAAATCTGACAAGGAAACTTTACTATCTCAGAAACATACTAGAAGAAAATACAGGTGTGAGAGTGAAAAGATTTCCACAGATGAGAAAGTAACTCCCATGTGCAAATGAGCCATGTTAACGTACCAGCATTAGGGCTTATTTGTTCTTGAGGACATGGAGCTGGTTTGATATTTGAATGATAAAGGGACAATGAAAGCCCCCTCCCCCCACACACACACCACCCCCTTTGATTAAGCAGGTACCGTACAATAGGCATAGCATCATTTGTTGAACATTATATGGTCATGAATAGCACTCCTTTGCTTCTCCAACATATGGCCCGTGACAACCATAAGCCCAATTTTCATTTGTCCCAAGGCCACTTTCTCCTGCCTCAGCAGAAAAGCTTTCATACAAATGAAAGTAAAACCCCCGCTAGGTACTCTGAGACCTCCATGGAAGTCAGACTGACCGTATGACTAGAATCAGAGTTATGCGACAAAGAGAAAGGACCCAAAATAGCATTTATCTTGGTCAATCAAGGAGCATGCTTTCAAAATTTGAATGATTTGTAAAATATATTAAGTTAAAAAAAAAGTTTTAAATTTTGTTCTCCTTTTAATAAATTAATTAACTCTTCCTTGCATATGTAGAGTGCCTCTTCATCCTTGAGAGAAAAGCACTAACCATTAATTATCTGAGCCCCACAGCATCCCTGTGAAATAATCATCATCATCCTTCCCCCCCCAACAATCAGATGTTACACAGGGTGACAAAGGGGATAGAAATCAAGCTCACAACTCTACTGGATTCCAAAAACAATGGACTAAATCAAGATTTGGGCGTCATAAACCAACATAGAATTGTATAGGTAACAGAGAAGTTGCTGTACAACTAAACCTGCTGTGTTCTCTATATAGTATTGAAATGTTAACTATCTTTTCTCCTTGAATTCCACTTCCTTCAGTCCCCTTTCTAGTGCTTGCTATTACGTAGATACCTAACCTGCATTTGAGTATTGGTTTGCTATTGTAGTATTTCAAGGTTTGAAACGCTGATGACTTTTTTCCTAATATCTCCATCCCAAGTGACTGCTTTCATACACAGACATACCTGTCCTACTTTGCACAGTCTATATTTCTGACTTCTTAGCTCCCTGAAGAAGGACCCTGTGTCGCCCAAACTCTTGCATACTCTCGCCTACAGAAGTTGGTGCAATAAAAGAAATCATCTGAATGACTGTCTCTGCCTCTTACATTTGGGACCATCACAGCAACTATACTCTACTCTCTCCGAGTATATTAGTGGTAGAACTACAAACAAAGTTCCAGTTCTCTGCTCTACTAATTACACAGCATTCCTCTTGCTGAGGTAACCCCATTAGCAACAAGAAACCTGTTTTGCACATAGAAAGGAAAGACATTATGATGAGCTGCTAGATTGGATTTGCATTGTGACCTAAGCCAATATGGCCCATAACCAGTACAAGACTGTCATTTATAATTTCCCCTTTTTCTTCCTAAACAGGCCTCTGTAATAAATGTCTTGTATGTTTAGTCAAATAGTCACTCACAGATAAGGACATATTTTCATTCCATAAAGTCGACTGATCTGTTAATATATTTTTTTTAATGCTTAATAAACAGAGTAGAAGATGCTTATGAAACTCATCTAACAAAAAAAGCATTGGACTTATTATTCTTCATAAATGTAAACTCAACTTTCCTTCAGGAAGTTTAATATAAATTATCTGCCTGCTCAAAACAAACGCACAGGAAGATCTAATCTGAATACATTGTTACAATATTAGTACAAGGCAGCTAACAAGCAGTTACTCTTTATTCTAATTGTGGGTGTAAATTTAATGGGTGAATTGCCATTCGGCCAGATGAAGACAAGTCATCAATGTCTCTTCAAATTTTCTAGGTTTGACAAGTTCTTTAGCATACAGAATAAGAGCATCAATAGCAAAGGGGCAGGGGAGCCAACAGTTGAAACCATGCAAATTGTCAGCTAAGGTTCATTAAGCAGCTCTTCCAATACCAAATTCTGGAACAAGGCAGAGGAGACAGCATGCACATGTACCAGCAGAGAGCTTGTGAGGAGGTAGAAATTAGAATTGCATTAAGCGCGTATTCACTTGCCTGTTTGCACAAACGTGCTTTGTGCTACACATTTTACATGATTCGTGATCCCAGAAATCATGGTCTCAAACCACTTGTACATTGCCAAAGTTACAAGATAAGCCCACTACAGCACTTTCAGGCTGTGGTCACATGAAATACCAGGGATCCCTTGCATTGAGGGACAGCTTTTAGCCAACAGCTGGTGGGAAGGATCATCAATGAGCTGTGAAAATGTACAGCAGCACCAATGTCTGTAAAACCAGTCATGCGTTGATATCAGTGGTTTCAATGCCAGATGGATCTCGTATTATGTTTGGTAATACCCAGTGTCTAAATGAAGGGATTTGGGAAAGCCATTGGTTCACTGACGTTTAGAGTGAATAGGGCTAGGGAAGACTATAACTTAGGAAAATTAACAATAAGCTACGGTAGGATAGGGAACCTGCGGTCATGTTTTATTTGGCCTCTTTCCCATTCCTGCATCTGGCCCACATATCTGTCCCTACTTTTAAGTTCTCAATCTCAAGGAAATGTACTCAAGGCACAGAATGGAAAAGAGAGCACGTACTTGAAGATAGAAATTAATGTATTCATTAATGATCTGGAAAAGGGCGTTAAGAGTGAGGTGATCAAATTTGCAGATGACACCAAGTTAGTCAAGGTAGTTAAAACACAAGCAGACGGTGAAGAACTGCAACATGATCTTACGAGACTGGGTGCCTGGGCATCTAAATGGCAGATGAGATTTAATGTGGACACGTGCAAAGTGATGCACATAGAAAAAAATAATCCAAACTATGAGTACACAATGCTGGGTACTAAGCTAGGAGTTACCACTCAGGAAAAGGATCTGGGAGTGATTGTGGACAATACACTGAAATCCTCAGCCCAGTGTGCAGCAGCAGGCAAAAAAGCAAAGAGAATGTTAGGAGTTATTCGCAAAGGGATAGAGAATAAAACTGAAGATGTCATAATGCCTCTATACAAATTGATGGTGCGACCGCACCTTGAATATTGTGTGCGGTTCTGGTCGCCCCATCTCAAAAAAATACATAGCTGAACTAGAAAAGTTACAGAGAAGGGCAACGAGAATGATAAAGGGTATGACAAGCTTGAAAAGCTGGGTATCTTCAGTTTAGAGACGAGAAGACTGAGGGGACATGATAGAGGTTTATAAAATCTTCAGTGGTGTGGAACGAGTAGATAGCGAATGGTTATTTACCCACTAAATACCCGAGCTGCGGTAGGGCTGGAGGGAGCAGGATACAAATAATTGAATGAATGAATAATAAAATAAAATAGTACTATAACTAGGAGACACTCCATGAAACTAGCTGTCGGCAGATTTAAAACAAATAAAAGGAAGTACCTTTTCACTCAACGCATAATTCACTTATGGAATTTGTTGCCAGAGGACGTTGTCAGGGTCAGTTGTATAGTTGGGTTTAAAAAAGGACTGGATAAGTTCTTAGAGAGTAGGTCCATTAACGGCTATTAGGCAAGTAGTTTATGGGATTAACTTCTTACTGTCAGGAGCTGGGAGTGAACAACAGGGAATGGATTGCCCATTGTGACTATTGGTTTTTCTCCCATGCGATCGAGATTGGCCACTGTCAGAGACAGGATGCTGGGCTTGATGGACCATTGGTCTGATTCAGTATGGCGCAACTTATGTTCTTAAGGGGCAGAGGCTATCTGGCATGTGGAACTTGTATTCACTATCAATGTGGCCCATGGTGAGGAAGAGGAAGTTCCCTACCCCCGGGCTAAGGAGATCACGGGGTCAATGGAAAACAGCATATGACTGAGGGAATAAAGTACTATATGCCAGTGTGCAGTGCCAGTCAGTGTTGGGGGGGGGCGTGGGGAAGAAGAAAAGGTCCTGGGGGGGGGGCAAGGCTCAGGGCCGTCTCTCCACTGACACGCTGGGGTGTCAGTAATCCCCTCAGGTTGTTAGGCGGGCTTTTCTCCTTAGCAGAAGGCAACCCATTTCATCATAGGGCAGGAGAGAATGTGCCACTTGGGGGAGACAAAGATAGGGGGAACAGTTGCTCGCCACACCACACGACCCAGGGCACCAAGTGAGGTGTGGGAGAGGGTCGACATGGAAAGGGGAGAGGGGAAAGGGACCGGGGCATGGGGAGGGATAGGGAATGAGCAGGGGGTCAGAGGGAATCAGGAAAGGGGATGGGACTTCACGCAACCAGAAGGAAGGAACTGAGGCTGAAGGGGGGGGGGAGCATGATGAAAGGAACACCAACCTTGGACCAGATTAGGGCAGCAGGGAAGGGGGTGCGAGAGGTGCAATCTCACCACTCTCACAAAGGGGGCAAAGGGGGGGTAGCAAGGCAAGGTACAGGGACAATGACACAGTCTCCACCAATCCACACAATCCAAACACTTAGCTGTCAGCACAGGAACAAGGGCCAGTCTCTCTCACGATTACCGGCGGGGAGCTAGTGCCCCGCCGGCGTTTTTATGCCTCTCATTGCTGGCCCAGGTGTAGCCCCTTGTGGCCGAGTCACGGCCCCGCCCCCCACCGAGCGCGCTCTGCCGCCAGGCGCACACTGCGTCGGGGTGGGGCTGGGGCTCCAGTCTTGGACGTGCTTGGCTGTGGGAGGGGAGGGGCCTGTGGCACCGCTCGAGAGGCGTCCTGCTGATGCAGGGGCGGGGCCTGCCCTGCGGCTGGAGGGGGCGCCCTCTGCGCAGGGGCCAGAGCGTCTCTCCCTCCCTCCTGTGTCCTCCGGGAAAATCCCCGCACCATCCGCCGCCGAGGCGTGCCGCAGGGGCACGTCGTGACAGTCAGACAGCCCCAGTGCAGAGAACAACTGAAACGGATAGTCAATTTTGTGATGATGGTTAATAATCCAGTCTGCCCCCTCTCCTGTTCAACATGTACATGCAGCCTTTGGGCAAGATCGTGAGTGAGTTTGAGGTTCGGTGTCATCAGCTTTAACTCTTGTTTTCATCTGACCTAGACCCTGCAGTCTCTGTGTTTACCTGGTGTTTGGCGGCTGTGGGGGATTGGATGAGGATGAGCTGTCCGAAGCTGAATCCTGAAAAGCTGGAGGTGATGCTGGTGGGAAGGGGCAAGGAAGTGAAAACCCCCATTTTTGATGGGGTGCGGCCCTCCTTGGTCCCACAGGTTCAAAGTCTGGGAGTGCTACTCGACGCACAGCTCCGCCTAGATGCCCAGGTGGTGGCTGTGGCGAGGAGTGCATTTTGTAAATTACATCTGATTTGTCATCTTTGGCCTTGTATCTCAGGCTCCTTATATCTCAGGAATGGGAAAGAGGCCTTCGACCTTGCCACTGTCATCTATGCATTAATCACCTCGAGATTGGACTACTGCAATGCACTCTATGTGGGGTTACCCCTAGTGATGACTCAAAGACTGTAGCTGGTACAGAATGCAGCAGCCCACCTCCTGGTGGCTACGGGCCACCGTGAGCACATAACACCAGTGCTTCGCTCTCTGCACTGGCTGCCCATAGTCTTCTGGCCCGATTCAAGGCGTTGGTTATTACTTTTAAAGCCCACCTGGATCTCCATGACTGCTTTCACACCTGCGGGAATGCATCTTTAGAAAGATGGGGGAGAAGATGTGCATGCAAATCGGGCATGTCTTTGATCACATGGGAATGCCCAGAGGCACATGACTGAAGCTTTTATGCACATTTATAAGGACGACTGACTGAGCTATGAAATCCAGCTGTGAGGACGGAGCAAGGTAAAGGGATGGAATCTCACCCACTCTGATGTCGCTAGGCGTGGAGAGCGCCTGTTAAATTCCCTCAGGATCTTATAGAGGCTGGTGGGTGTAACCCTAGCCAAAGATCATCACAGGGAGCGGTACCAGGTGCAGCGCCTTTCCTTTCCACACAGGATAACACAAACACCCACAAGACTACTGTGCCTACACACAATGAGGAAGGCGTGCGGCTGTGGGGAACGAGGGACACAAGTACCCAGGATCAGGGGCTAGGGAAGGAGATACACGCACGCGCACACACACACACACACAATGCAGGGGCCCAGGAGGGGGGAGACACAATACCCAAACCTCGACACAGTCCCCCTACCTCCCTACCCACTATCTTACAGTGCCACCCACACCAAGCACACACACAATCACTCCCACTGTCTTCACAAGCAACCACACAGGCTAACCCCCGCAACTCTACTCATGATACGCCACATGCGATCCACAGCAAGCTCACTCCACTCCAGGACCAGTCTCTCAGGCAGCAACTCTAATCACCAGCAAGGGAAGGTAGGGCATGCCGGCCCTTAAGTATTGTGAAGACGCTCACGCAGGCACTCTGAGCGTTGGAGCGGAACCGGCGGTGTGTCCCTGCGCCTGCACATGGAAGTGCACCCAACCTGTCCCTGTGGCCGCGCTGCGCCGCCTGCGTCCTCTGCCATGGCAACAGGAATGCAGGGTGGCACCAGAGCCAGCGGCGCACAGGGAGGCCGTGAGGGTTTCCCCAGCAGCCTCACCGGCTTCCTCTTTGTTGTGCGCCCCCTATGGGGGCGTGCCAGCCTAGAAAGGGCTGACCGCGCCCTGACAACAGCTCAGTCAATCGCCCTTGTAAACATGCATAAAAGCTTCAATCACACACCTCTGGGCATTCCCACGTGATCAAAGATGCACCCAATTTGCATACATGTTCCCTCTCCTGACCTTGTAAGGACGTGTTCCCTCAGGTGTGAAAATATTCATTGTCAAGTACTAAGAGGTTCTCGATTCAACCAAAACGGTATCGGGAACTGGGATTTCGATGGGAAATTCCGTTTTTGTGAAATCCCATTTCAGCCCTAGTTTTCAGGCATCATCTAACTGTATATAACATTTTATCTACCCTGCCCTTTGACTTGTGACTGCTACATGTCTTTGAAGTCCTTTAAGTCAGAAATGGAGAGCCTTTAACCCTGTGGGATACTTTTGAAATTCATAAATACATGTGGCCCAGACAGGTAGGGGGGGACTATGCTAGGGGAGAAAGGAGTGGTGAGGGCATGTACTCAGAGAGGGAGAGGCTGAGATGTAGGCCCAGGGAAGGAGGGAATGTGCTTTAAGGTAGGGAATGGATTTATAAATTGGAAAGGGGCCCTACAAATAAAAGCTGTGGGTCATATTTGGCCCGTAGGCCTGAGGTTCCCCACACCTGCATTAGGCTTTTGTGATTGGTTCCTGTCTGTGAAAGATTCATGATTTGTATAGCTTGCCAAATAACCAAACAAAAGGGTTCATCTTGATCGTTTCTAAGCATCCGCAGCCTTAATGGGAGAGACTGATACTTAGCAGCTCTGAGGAACAGGCAGGCGTAAAGGTTTTAAAACTATTTAATTTAATTTATTTATTTATATTTATTGGCCGCCCCCTCATGCCTACGGCATCCCAGGGCAGCTCACAACAAGTAAAACAATAATAAAACACATAAAAACATCAGATATAAATAATTTAAAAAGAAAACCCCTCCTCACTACCACCCCAAAATTCCCCCCACCCTCCCCTCCAAAGGCCTGGGTGAACAGCCAGGTCTTACAAGCTCCGCGAAAAGCCAGGAGACCCGGGGCCAGGTGAGCTTCCTCCGGGAGGGAGTTCCAGAGTTGCGGCCCAGCCACCAAGAACGCCTCCTCCATTGTGGCCCCCCGTTTAAGACAGGGGACCTCCAGGAATGCACCCCTGGCAGACCGCAGGGGTCACCCTGAGGCGCAGAAGGCGAGGCAGTCCCCAAAGTATGAAGGGCCCAGACCGTGTAGGGCTTTATAGATCAACACCAACACCTTGAATCTGGCTCGGTACACTATAGGCAGCCAGTGCAGAGTGTGAAGCACAGGTGTTATATGCTCCTGCCGCCACGTCCCTGTAAGGAGACACGTCGCCACACTCTGCACCAGCTGCAGCCTCCGAACCAGAACCAAGGGAAGCCCCAAGTAGAACGTGTTGCAGTAGTCTAACCTCGAGGTGATGAAGGTGTGAATAAGAGTGGCCATGCTGGGCCTGGAAAGATATGGGCGCAGCCTCCGTACCAGATACAGCTGGTGAAAGGCGGCTTTAGCCACCGCCTCCACCTGCCAATCCAGATGGAGGCCCGGATCCAAAACCACCCCTAGACTCCAAATCTGCTGGACTATGGGAGGGCAGACCCACCCACCCCCCGAGGGGCCGGAACCTCCCCCACCCTACCCATCACCATCACCTCCGTCTTATCAGGATTGAGCTTCAGTCTGCTCTGCTGCATCCAATTCGCCACAGCCTCCAAACATTGGGAAAGCAACGAGACAGCGGGACCGGAGTCAGTCGAAAACGAGAGGTACAGCTGAGTGTCATCAGCATATTGGTAACAATGCATCCCGAATCCTCTCACAACCTCCCCCAGGGGCTGCATATACACATTAAACAAAAGTGGAGACAGGATCGAACCCTGCAGAATGCCACAGGTCAGGGGCCGGGAGCATGATGTTTCAGCTCCCAGCACCACCCGCTGGCTTTTCCCCAAGAGGAATGAGTGGAACCACCCAAGGACAGTCCCGTCCAGACCCCCCAGGTCCCACAGCCGTCTCAGCAGCAGCCCATGATCCACGGTGTCAAAAGCAGCCGAGAGATCTAGCAGGATCAAGAATGTAGAACATCCTGCATCTATCTCCCGGCGGAGATCATCCACCAAAGCCACCATCACTGTCTCAGTACCATAGCTGGGGCGGAACCCAGACTGAAAAGGGTCAAGGAAACCAATACGGTCCAGATGCACCTGGAGCTCCAGAGCCACTGCCCGTTCAATAACCTTCCCTAAAAAGGGAAGATTAGAGACAGAACAGTAACTGGCGAGTGCGTTCACATCCAGCGAAGACTTCTTCAGCAGGGGGTGCACCACAGCCTCCTTGAGACTGGGCGACAAACTCCCCTGCCAAAGGGACGCGTTAACCACCCTTGCCAGAACTGACCTCAGCATCTCCCTGGAAGCTTTTACCAATCAGAACGAGCACGGATTTAATTCACAACTTGTGGCTCGAACAGACCCCAAGACATCCACCACATTGGCCGGCATCACTTCCTGAAACTCCTCCCAGAAAGATCAATGAGACGGTGCCTCTATAACCTCACGCTCCTCATCTACTGCATCCAACCTGGTGTCGAAGTTACTCTGGATCTGAGCGATTTTGTCTGCAAAGTAGATGGCAAACTCCTCATAGCAGGCTTGGGACAAGTCCCCGTCCAGGCAGAGAAAGGCCGGACTGACCAGCCCCTGCACCACCCGGAACAGCTCCGCTGGACGCGACTTTGCAGACACTATGAGGGCAGCAAAGAATTCCTTCTTTGCTGTCCTCACAGCCTCAACATAGGACTGCAAATGGGTCCTATGGAGAAATTGGTCAGATTCAGAGCGAGTCCGACGCCAGCATCGCTCTAGTCTCCTGCCTACCCGCTTCATACACCGCAGCCGCTCGGTAAACCAAGGGGCCCTGTGGCGACGAGACAGGGGCAGGGGACATCTCGGAGCCACCCTGTCGATGGCCTCCCCCAGCAAGGTGTTCCAATGCTGTACCAGCACATTGGCAGAGTGGCCATCAGGGTTCACGGATAAATCCCTCAGAGCCTCCTGGAACCGCTGCAGTTCCATCAGCTTCCGAGGGCGGACCAACCTAACTAGTCAATTCCCCTTCCAGAGGGGGTGCGCCAGGAGGCTGGTCTGCAGAAGATAATGGTCTGTCCATGACAAGGGCATAGATCTCACATCCCCTACTAATGGGTAAACTATGAGGCCATTTACTTTTTTCATATTCTACTAGTTATTTGCCTGTGTTACAAGTACCATATCAAGGTAAGGAGTGCCAGTTCATGCGTTAGTTCTTAAAGAACTAAATTACAAAGCAAGTATTTTTGCCATTCTATTATCAAAAAAATATTGGCAGGCTTGCAAAAGCTTAATAGCTTTATTCTTTTGCAGGACTTGAAATAGACAATACTTCATTGTGCGATACAGTACACAGCAGGTACAATATGATTTCATTTCAGTTCCGCACATGTTGGCAACCTAATTTAGTTGCTAAACAAAAGAGTCTTCTATACACTTATGATCCTGTGTGAATTTTATTAGCAAAACTTCTTTGGGGACACAGCAAATGCCTTTGTTTTATCTACAATGAATGTAACAATGGTGCACACTCCTTTTTAGTTGTAGCCATTATGCTGCCTAGCAATTCACCACAGCCTGGGAAACATCCGCAGAGCTGGAAAAGTCATACAGTTAATTATCACTCCTTCCACTTAGGAATTGAATTCTGAAAACAACAATATTCAGGTGGTCGCTCATCCTATGAGTTTCACCTCCCTCCTTTTGAAGTCAAAGGGAGTTTTGGCTGACGTGTGGTTACACATGGCCCCACGGCAGTCTGAGTCCCACGCCTGGAGGCCTGGGGGCAAAGCCCCGCAGCCCGGATTATCTCCTGTGCCTCAAACCAGCTAGCTACAGGCCGTGGTGGTGCTGCCCTGGGGCATGCTGCTCTTTGCTAGCTGTAGCTCAGGTATGAGGGCAAATAATGCAAATTAGGCCCCAGCACCAAAACGTTACACGTGGCCCTGCATACCCTGGGGCTGGCCCTGTTGGTTTCAGTACACTACTCACTGCAGCCAGAGGCTATAGGGAACTCAAAACTCTCTCCAGATTACAAAACAACAGGTATCTGTTGCAGTACTGTGCACCATGGTAATAAGTGTAATACACAGGCATGTTATGCAAAGATGGAAACCAACTACAAATAATAGCTCCTGTGTTTGGGAGAGACAGTAAACTCCCTACCGTCCAAAACCAAAACTTTGCTAGAGGTGCTCTTCTTTCCAGAAGCAACAGCTAATGGGTTGCCCTAAGTGTGTATTATCTCTCACAAACCCTCCAGGCATGNACCTCCGTCTTATCAGGATTGAGCTTCAGTCTGCTCTGCTGCATCCAATTCGCCACAGCCTCCAAACATTGGGAAAGCAACGAGACAGCGGGACCGGAGTCAGTCGAAAACGAGAGGTACAGCTGAGTGTCATCAGCATATTGGTAACAATGCATCCCGAATCCTCTCACAACCTCCCCCAGGGGCTGCATATACACATTAAACAAAAGTGGAGACAGGATCGAACCCTGCAGAATGCCACAGGTCAGGGGCCGGGAGCATGATGTTTCAGCTCCCAGCACCACCCGCTGGCTTTTCCCCAAGAGGAATGAGTGGAACCACCCAAGGACAGTCCCGTCCAGACCCCCCAGGTCCCACAGCCGTCTCAGCAGCAGCCCATGATCCACGGTGTCAAAAGCAGCCGAGAGATCTAGCAGGATCAAGAATGTAGAACATCCTGCATCTATCTCCCGGCGGAGATCATCCACCAAAGCCACCATCACTGTCTCAGTACCATAGCTGGGGCGGAACCTAGACTGAAAAGGGTCAAGGAAACCAATACGGTCCAGATGCACCTGGAGCTCCAGAGCCACTGCCCGTTCAATAACCTTCCCTAAAAAGGGAAGATTAGAGACAGAACAGTAACTGGCGAGTGCGTTCACATCCAGCGAAGACTTCTTCAGCAGGGGGTGCACCACAGCCTCCTTGAGACTGGGCGACAAACTCCCCTGCCAAAGGGACGCGTTAACCACCCTTGCCAGAACTGACCACAGCATCTCCCTGGAAGCTTTTACCAAGCAGAACGAGCACGGATTTAATTCACAACTTGTGGCTCGAACAGACCCCAAGACATCCACCACATTGGCCGGCATCACTTCCTGAAACTCCTCCCAGAAAGATCAATGAGACGGTGCCTCTATAACCTCACGCTCCTCATCTACTGCATCCAACCTGGTGTCGAAGTTACTCTGGATCTGAGCGATTTTGTCTGCAAAGTAGATGGCAAACTCCTCATAGCAGGCTTGGGACAAGTCCCCGTCCAGGCAGAGAAAGGCCGGACTGACCAGCCCCTGCACCACCCGGAACAGCTCCGCTGGACGCGACTTTGCAGACACTATGAGGGCAGCAAAGAATTCCTTCTTTGCTGTCCTCACAGCCTCAACATAGGACTGCAAATGGGTCCTATGGAGAAATTGGTCAGATTCAGAGCGAGTCCGACGCCAGCATCGCTCTAGTCTCCTGCCTACCCGCTTCATACACCGCAGCCGCTCGGTAAACCAAGGGGCCCTGTGGCGACGAGACAGGGGCAGGGGACATCTCGGAGCCACCCTGTCGATGGCCTCCCCCAGCAAGGTGTTCCAATGCTGTACCAGCACATTGGCAGAGTGGCCATCAGGGTTCACGGATAAATCCCTCAGAGCCTCCTGGAACCGCTGCAGTTCCATCAGCTTCCGAGGGCGGACCAACCTAACTAGTCAATTCCCCTTCCAGAGGGGGTGCGCCAGGAGGCTGGTCTGCAGAAGATAATGGTCTGTCCATGACAAGGGCATAGATCTCACATCCCCTACTAATGGGTAAACTATGAGGCCATTTACTTTTTTCATATTCTACTAGTTATTTGCCTGTGTTACAAGTACCATATCAAGGTAAGGAGTGCCAGTTCATGCGTTAGTTCTTAAAGATCTAAATTACAAAGCAAGTATTTTTGCCATTCTATTATCAAAAAAATATTGGCAGGCTTGCAAAAGCTTAATAGCTTTATTCTTTTGCAGGACTTGAAATAGACAATACTTCATTGTGCGATACAGTACACAGCAGGTACAATATGATTTCATTTCAGTTCCGCACATGTTGGCAACCTAATTTAGTTGCTAAACAAAAGAGTCTTCTATACACTTATGATCCTGTGTGAATTTTATTAGCAAAACTTCTTTGGGGACACAGCAAATGCCTTTGTTTTATCTACAATGAATGTAACAATGGTGCACACTCCTTTTTAGTTGTAGCCATTATGCTGCCTAGCAATTCACCACAGCCTGGGAAACATCCGCAGAGCTGGAAAAGTCATACAGTTAATTATCACTCCTTGTAGTCATCCACTTAGGAATTGAATTCTGAAAACAACAATATTCAGGTGGTCGCTCATCCTATGAGTTTCACCTCCCTCCTTTTGAAGTCAAAGGGAGTTTTGGCTGACGTGTGGTTACACATGGCCCCACGTCAGTCTGAGTCCCACGCCTGGAGGCCTGGGGGCAAAGCCCCGCAGCCCGGATTATCTCCTGTGCCTCAAACCAGCTAGCTACAGGCCGTGGTGGTGCTGCCCTGGGGCATGCTGCTCTTTGCTAGCTGTAGCTCAGGTATGAGGGCAAATAATGCAAATTAGGCCCCAGCACCAAAACGTTACACGTGGCCCTGCATACCCTGGGGCTGGCCCTGTTGGTTTCAGTACACTACTCACTGCAGCCAGCGGCTATAGGGAACTCAAAACTCTCTCCAGATTACAAAACAACAGGTATCTGTTGCAGTACTGTGCACCATGGTAATAAGTGTAATACACAGGCATGTTATGCAAAGATGGAAACCAACTACAAATAATAGCTCCTGTGTTTGGGAGAGACAGTAAACTCCCTACCGTCCAAAACCAAAACTTTGCTAGAGGTGCTCTTCTTTCCAGAAGCAACAGCTAATGGGTTGCCCTAAGTGTGTATTATCTCTCACAAACCCTCCAGGCATGTTCTGGTGATCACTCAAAACCAGGGAGCAACTTACTTCTAGAGGCCTGCAACCAGACCCTGAGAGGCGTCAACTAGTCCCTTAGGGTGCAGGCACGGTTGGGTCTGCAGTGTCTACCCAAGCCTGAAGGACTGGGGACGGACACTCTAGCTGCAGGAGGCCCTGCCTCCTATGGAGCGCTATTACATCACAGCACTAGTGGAGGGTATGGTCATGTTGGAAAGGAGCAGAGGAATGCCTTAGCCTTACCTCTTTTCTGACACAGCCTGATCCCTTATGGGGCAGTGATGTCACCGTGCTCTGTAGAGAGGTGGGGCACGGGCTTATAAGAGATCAGCTACATCAGATCTAGGCTTGGCTTTGGCTCTGGCCATGGCCCAAGGAAGTCTCTGCTTACTTCTGCTTCCCTCCTGCCCCACCCCCCGCCAACAGGTCATCACCCCCTCTGAACCTTGGGGAGCTATATTTATTTATTTATTTGAACTTACATCTTGCCCTTTCTCTAAAGTTCAGAGCAAGCTACTACATTAAAATAGAGCTGCATAAAAATATTAAAATCCCCTAAAACCCACCTCCCCAGCCCCTATTCCTGCCTGCCAAACACTTGGCCAAAAAGAAATGTCTTCCATTGCCTCTGGAAAACACCCACTCCCATTTACCTCATGTTTTCTGTCATAGCTTTTTCCCCAGGGTGCTCAAAGAGAGGAGCGGAAGCAAACAAACCTGTACACTAGGAAGTGGGAGAACGAAACTTGGGTGTCCCTTTTGCCTGGCCCCTTTCCAGCATGACCCCCATCACATCAAGGGGTGTGGTTTAAAAAGTTGGAGAATCGTTACTCTACAGCCAACAATAGTCCCCCATTTTTCCACCTGAGCCATAGGGAGAACAGGAAGTGAAGTCCTCTGCAACATCACATCCTTCTAGATCTGGATGGGGAACCTTGGGCCCAGGGACCAAACAACTAGCTTTTATGTTGCCCATTTTGACTTCCTGGATCTGGCTCCTGAATCCAGTTCCTAACACCCTCCCCTCCTCCCCTCAACCAAGAACACGGAAAAACTGAGCTCAGGTAAGACAGAAGAGATGAGGACATGCACACGTGGAGAGGGGACAATGGGACACACCCACCCAGGTCCACCCATCCCCCGCGGACCCAGACACCCATCTGAAGGTGGCATGGCTGGAGGCGCACTCCCGCCACCCACACACTGCCCACCCATGCCCCCCATGGAGCAACACGGGTTTTTCCCTGTTGCTCCATGCAGGGACATGAATGGGTGGTGCGTGGGTGTGGCCGCACACCGACTGCACACCCATCTCCTGCCGTCTGAAGCNGTGGGCGCACACCGACTGCACACCCATCTCCTGCCGTCTGAAGCCCACTCACCAGAAGTGCATGGTGGCATACAAGAGCCTGCTCCCCGACAGGTCCGTCTAAAACTGCCAGTGATCCATGGTCTGTATTCTCCTCCACCTGAACATGCCCTTTAAAGCACTCCCAACTTCTGTACGTCCCTTGAAGTTTGTACTAATTTTCCAAAGTGGTTTCTGGGAGAAGAAGAAAAAAAGGTTCCCTCCCCTTTCTTTAGATTTTCATCTGCGTGGGCTTTTCCAGGTGATGCCCTTCACTACCATTGTCTCTGCTACTCAACAGCTAGAACAGCAGCAAGGATTCTGCCCAGAGAAGCAAGGGTTCAAGTGCATTCACCTCCTAATGCTCCCTCCCTTCAGACGAGGAAAGGGATCCATCACTGCTCCAAACTGCAAATTCCCTTCCTGGCAGGAGGCAGGGCTTCTGCAGATGGGAGCAGAGCTTCAGTGCCACCTCACCCCCATGCATTGGGCATGCTTGTAGATGGGGTGAGGAGGAACAGAAGCTGAGCTCCAGGGTGGAGAATGGTGGATAGCGAGGACAGAGCAGGAAAGTCTAGAAGGGAAGGTGGGCAACTTAAAATGCTCAGTAAAAACCCCAAAATAAAACATCCTGCACCTGTCAGAGTGTTTTAGGCAGGCTCCAATTAGTATTTACCCTGCTCTGTACAAAATAAACTATACCTTTGTTCCTGGCTGAGCCACTTAGATTAGAAACTGGATTTGCTACACTGAAGGTCCAGTCCTCTATCCATTAAAATCAATGGCTCGGGGAGGCCTGCACCCTGAAGTTTGCATTTTTAGATCACTCATTTGAAATTTCAAATGACAGCTAGCACAGAAAGACTCAAAGAGAAAGACACAGAGCATTCATGGTTAAGCGAAACAAGGAGGAGGACACAGATCGGAGCCAGTCACAGGGTGTTTCCACAAGGGGTGGATAGCAGCACATGTGGATTCCCAGAGCTCTGAGCCCACAATGGGGTTTGGTCTCCTTTGGTCACTCAGGTTCGCAGCCTTGGCGTGCTCTTGGATCTACTGCTATGCCTGGATTGCCAGGTTGCGGCAGTGGCCAGGAGCTCTTTTCACCAAATTCATCTGGTGAGAAGACTGCAACCTTTTTTTATCAGATTCGGATTTGGCCACCATCATCCATGCCTTCGTAACTTTGAGGGCTAGACAACTGCAATGCACTCTCCGTGGTCACTCTGGCAAAGAGACATGGGACTAAACATTTTTCTCCACAGTAGAGAGGAGATTTAGATACTCTTAATATTTCCCCAAACAATTTGGAAGATTTAACAGTCTTATTATGGTCTGCTGATTTATGTATTTATGTTCTTTGAAACTGGATAGTAGTAAAGTGCAAAATTCTACAGTTTTTGGTTTGAGGATCTTGAATTCATGTTTCTTGACACTGGATATTAGCAGAGATCTTGTGTTTACTTATACCCCTGAAGAAGGGTTGTTTCACCCAAAGCGCGTAGTGTTTATGTATAATGTTTTAATAACGTATTGATATTGTTTGTATTTTAGGACTTAATTGATTTTTGGTTTGTCCATTTTATGAGTATATTGTACTATATATATTTCCTATTTTTTATTGTTTACATTGTATTTTTCCAGAGTTTTACTGATGATTTTGTATTTGGCATATTGATTTTGAAGTAAATAGTTTTGCGGTAGCCACTTGGTTTCTTGTTTTGTATCTGATTTGGGCTACAGTTGTTCCCTCATTTCTCTTTTGAAAAGGGGGGGATTTCATTCCATGCTCAGCAGCTGACAAGCAAAGAATGGGGAGCTCCCGCTCCCTCCACCGAGTAGTTGCAAGCAGGGTTTCCAATAGGGAACAACAGAGAATCCCCCAAGCACAGCCATTCAGTGCCAGGGGTTCCCATTCCCCACTTATCTGCTGTTAAATGAGGAATGGGGGAACCCCTGCACTGAATGGATGCAGGTGGGTGAGTGGGGCTACTGCTGGCCAGTCCCTCCCGCCCATTCCCCCCTCCACACACAGATAGTAGCCCAGTACTACATTTATAATTGTCTGCGGGTAGACCCAAACATGGGTCTGAGGCTCCACATTTTTCTGGAGCCTCAGACTTGAGATCATCCAATAGCCATTTCCATGTTTGTGTATACACGTGGGAATACTCAGTGCTATCATTATGCATGGAACCACCCATCGATGTTTCTCCTTCATTGACCCTGCTTGTAAAATCGAAATGGCCTTGTTATGAGTAACTGCTCCTACAACCTTACATAACTGAAAAAAGTCAAGAAGTGTTGCCTGTTCCATGGAAATAAAGTGCTACTGCTGATGCCGTTGTGTATTGCAATATACCCCTTTGTGTATTTGAAACGTAAATCTTCAAGACAAGAACTTATACGTGTTTAGTAAAATAAGGAAAGACTACGGCACCATATACATCTATAACATTGGGTATTTTCAGACGTTACGAGATCACGCTCAACCACGGGAAATTCCCACATGGTGATCGTGGTTGCATCATGTCTGTTGGGGGGGAACGGAAGCTCCCCGCCAGATGCTCACCCCCATGAATCAAGGGGGGAATCACATTGACCACGCAAACGGAGGTCCTGCCCGGATCATCTCCGTTTGCATTTTGAATGCGATTCTCACCCGTGATCAGGGGGGTCGTCACATCTGTCCCCCTACCACAGCCCGGAATCAGTGGCGGGATTCCAGGCCGTGGTCAATGCGGGTGGGCGCTGCGGCTGCATTGGCCACGGCACCCGCCCGTCTCCCAACAGGGCGGGCGGCCTAGGGAGCGTGGGGGGGTGGGGCTGTGCAGCTGCACATTGAGCCGTGCAGCCCCGCCCCCTCCCCGATTCCCCGCCGGGATCAGCCGGCACGTCTGTTGGACGTGCCAGTTTGATCCCAGCGGGGGATCAATGGGTGATTCCGTGACGGGGCCAATACAGGCCCCGTCACATCTGAAAATACCCATTGTGAATATAACAAACAATAAATAGTACTATATAGAAAGTAGCTACAGTACAGGACAGGAACCAAGGCCTCAAGGTTCTAATCCTAATGTTGCCATCAGCTTGCTATAACACCTTGGAGAAGTCACTTAAATCTTCTGTGCCTCAGTTTCTACAGCTGTAAAATGAGTGTAATGGTTTGGCACCTTAGATAGTCATATGAACTAACATTTGTGCAACATGCATCAAAGCATTTATATGTAGTAAATGCATATTACTAACTTGGTTTCAGATTAAGCCTATTTTGCTATGCGTAGAACCCAAATAATATTTCTGTTACATAAACAAATATTTTTTTTATATAAATGTAGTCCATCTGAGAGAACAGGTTTGCCAGACTGTCTCCTTTGGGTGGATTGGGCCAGGCCCTAAAACCTACACAAGCAGTAGCTGGTAGTGTGAACTACATCTCCCAGAATGCCATCTTTGGAGTCAAACCTTGCCCCTGCAGAAAGGCAGGGAAGTGGATAGAGAAGGAGGGGAGACATCTGGACTGGTGCAATTGTTGAGGAGAGCTCCTATAGTGATGGGAGAAAGACAGCCTGAGCTGGATTGCTCTGCAGCGCCTGACAGAACAGAACTAGGAGGACTCTCCACATTATCGCTTTGTCTTCCTAGGGTGGCCTGAGCTTGTACTGACTGCTAGCTTGGAGGTCTGGAAGACCTGAGGCTTGCCCTTCGCCCCTCCTGAATGCATGCTTGCCAGCTTCACAAGCCTGGACTTGAAACAAAGTTCGGAGCTGGCTGTGGGTACTGAGAGTAGTGGGCCCTTGTCCAGTGCTGAACACCACCAGAGAAGGTTCTTCTAAGCCCGCTAACGCAAGCATGTTCTACCTCAAGTGCACCGAACAGTGGGCTTGTGAGTTGAGCAAACCTGGGGAAGATTACTTCAGTCCTGTTAAGAGACTATTTATTTTATTTATTTATTTATACCCCACCCTTCCTGCCTCCGGCAGCTCGGGGCGGTTACAAATATCAAAACACATCAATCTCAATGAATACAAAACACTGTCACCCAACAGTTAAATACCAATACAATCCCCAGTAAAATTAGTAGCGTGTCGGTGTCCTAAATGGTATTCTGAAATCCTCCTTGAATTTCACCTTCATTGGGTACTTTCAGACGTTACGGGCGGCCGGTTCACCACAGCGAACCACCAGGGGGGGCGAACAGCGCAACCACGCCCGGGGGTTGGAAAACGACCCAAACAGACGTGCCGGGAACGGGACCACGGCCCGGAACCGGGCCGCACCATCACGGCCCGTGGCAGCACAACAGACGTGCAGCCGAACCCCCGGCGGGCGCTAAACCCCCACAAGGCACCGGGCAGGGGCGGGACACAGACATGGCCGACTGAGGGCAAACGAAGCCACAAGGCACTCAAGGGAACGCCCACACAAGGGAAACGGGAAGGGAGGGGGGAAGAGCGAGAACAGGCTGACAGCCGGCTCACACAGCGGTCCCGCAGCAGGGCACAATGCACGGCCACACGCCCGGGCACACACACTCACACCAGGGAAAGGCCGGGAAGGGGGGAAGGGGCGCCCGGAACGCCCCACCCGGAACACCGGCAGGGGGGGGGGGGGCACCACCACGGGGCAAGGCACGGACAGCAGCAACCCCCACCCCCACACCACCCCAGTCCAGTCCAGTCCAAGGAGGTGCCCCCACAGGAACAGAGGCAGTCTCGGGGGGGGGGGGCGGACCCCCGGAGCAAGGCACGTTGGGGGCCCCCAAAGCACAGCGAGGCCGGCGGAGGGGCGCCAGGAGGAGGAGGAAGGGGGCCCCACAGTCAAAGGCTGGCACAGGCAGGGCAGCCGGGTCCAGCGGTGCTCCTCCGCAGCACCAGCGACGCTCAGGCAGCACCCACGGAGTCACGGGGATGGAGGGGGCCCAGGACCACGGCCAGGGGCAGCAGCAAGCAGCGAGGCGGGCGGGAGCTCACCGAGGTGGGGTCCGCAGGTCGGGAGCGGCCAGCGGGGACCAGGGCCCCCCCCCGGGCCGGGGCGGGAGCCCACACGGGGGCACCACGCCGGGGGGGGCAGGCCAGCGACGCGGGGCTCACGGGCCGCTGCCGGGGGCCCCGCTGGCCCGAGGGCCCGGGTGGCCCGCCCGGTGGACCAGGTGGGGCCAGTGCAGCATGCCCCGGCGGTACCCCTGCAAGGACATGTAGTGGGCGATCAGGTAGTAGGCCTCGAAGGGATCGGGCATGGTGAGGGCCAGCTGCACATCCACACGCGCCCACACCGCCAACAGGGATGACATCTCCACCGCGGAGGGCTCCGGCACACAGCAGGCAGCAGAAGGGGGCCACGGAAGATGCCCCAGCTCCAGAAGCCGCTGGAACGCCGCCCCACGGGTGCGCTGGTACCCACGGGCCCCGTGAACACAGGAGAAGTAGCTCACGGCCAAGGCAGGGCCACCCTCGGCCAGGCACTCCGAGTAGGCGCCCAGACCACACACCACCAGCGCTGACACGGTCTCCGAGGCGCTCCAGGGCACATGGGCGCACAGCACCTCCGGGATGCGCCCCTCGGGGAAACGAGCCAGCCCCAGGGCCTCCGCATGCAGCCGGCAATCACGGGCGCTCACCACATGGCCAAAGTAACGGAGCCCGGAGCTCAGGCTCTCGTAGGCACCTGCACGGCTCCCCGGGCCGGCCAGGAGCAGCTGCACGGCAGGGGTGTGCCACAGGTCGCACAGAGACATGGTCTCGCGGAAGGCCCAGATATGGGGGGCCCCTTGGGGGCCGGACAGCGGGAGCCCCATGGATGGGCAGCCAGCCATGGTCCAGCACAACAGGGAATGGGACACGGAGCCCGGAGGGCACACAGACTGCCCAGGGCCGGGAGAGGCTCGGCCCGGCCCCCGGGACAGGGAACACGGGCCCGCACCGCAACATTGTAGCACAACAGAGCGAGGCGTAGGGTGCGGGCCCGGCACAGCTGCAGAGAACAACAGCGAGCTCTCTGTCTGCCTAATCGCACCTTCAAGGCCATCCCGCTACAAACAGCGAGGGGAGGGGGCCCGGGGTGCTGGGGGCGGGAGCAGCCGGAACGCACCGGCACAGGGCGCGCGCAGGCCCGCGAGGCCGACCCCCGGGCGGAGCCACCAGCACCGGGCCGCCATAAGCGCTCCCAGCCCCCACCGGGGCCCCAGCACCATGGAGCGCGATAGGGCAGGTGGGAACTGGATGTTCCTCGCGCTCGCGGCTGAGTGGCACCGTGACCACACTGAGCAGCTGTGCCTCCTGACCGAGAGGGTGCACCTGGCCGTCCGCCTGCGCTATGTCCTGGCCCTGCGGGCTGGCGTGCGCCTCCGGGGCCAGCAGGCCCGCAGGAGAGTCCGTGCCCGGCTCAGGGCTCGGCGCCGGGCCTGGGGGGCGTGGCTGGCCGCCTGCCGGAGCCTCACCCGGCCCGCTGCGCTCCGAGGGGCCGCGAGGCGGTTCCGCTGGGCAACGCAGACCCTCCGCCGGGCAGCGCTGCTGGCTATGCCCATAGCGCGGAGCCTATGGGTCACGGAGCGGCCCCAGGCCTGGTGGGAGCGGGCCCAGGCCCACTGGGGGGAGGCCGAGTGGGGGTCCCACTTCCGGATGGGCAAGGCCACCCTGCTGCGCCTAGCGGAGCTCCTCACGCCCTGGCTGGAGCGGCAGCACACCTCCATGCGGGAGCCCATCCCCATGGTCCAGCGGGTGGCCATAGGGGTCTGGGCCCTCGCAACGCCCGACTCCTGCCGCTCCGTGTCCCAGCACTTCGGGGTGGGGCTCAGCACGGTCGCCTGCATCGTGCGGGATGTGTGCGAGGCTGTGGAGGGCGTGCTCCTCGACAGGACCATCCAGCTCCTGGACCAGGGCGCTGTGATGGCTGGCTTCGCGGCCGGGGGCTTCCCGAACTGCATCGGAGCCGTGGACGGCACACACATCGAGATCCTGCGCCCGGCCGCGGGGGAGGCCCTGGAGTATGTGAACCGGCACGGATACTACTCCCTGCACCTGCAGGGGGTGGTGGACCACCGGGCCCGCTTCATAGACATCTACACGGGCAACTCCGGCCGGAGTCACGACGCCAGGATCATGACCATCTCCCCCTTCTATGCCCGCATGTACCGGGGGGACTTCGCGGACATGGGCATGAGGTGGATCGAGGGGGTTCCCATGCCCCCCTGCATCCTGGGGGACCCCGCCTACCCCCTGACCCGCTGGCTGATGAAGGTCTACCCTGTCCCGAGCACCCCTGCGGAGCAGGTATACAATACCCGCCTGTGTGCGAGCCGGACCGTGGTGGAGCGTGCCTTCGGGGCCCTGAAGCAGCGCTGGAGGAGTATAGCTGGCCGCCTGGACTTCACCGTCCCCACCTCCGCCCTGGTGATCGGTGCCTGCTGCGTTCTGCACAATGTGTGCGAGACCGAGGGGGCGGCCCTGGAGTACCCCGAGCCCCACCGGCCCCCCGGTCCTGTTCCCCTGTACGTGAACGCAGGGAACCCCCGGGAGTACCGGTATGCCAAAAGGATCCGGAACGCCCTTGCAACCCACATCGCCCGGGGGGGCCCGCTGTGAGGGCCTTCCCGCCCCTGGGGGCCCCACCCCCCGTTCCGTGCCCATGCCCCTGTACACGCGGTCCCACAGCCCTGTCCCCCCCACAAACGGGCCGGGGACAACTGTCTCTTTACAACACTTTATTGCCCACACAGTTCACACAATCACCCTGTGCCCCCTCCCCACCCCCGTGCCCGTGACCCCGTCCACCACCCGCCCTCATGTGGCCCTCCCCCTCCCCCCCCTTCCCACCATCCCCCCGCGTTTCCTGGGCCGACCCCTCGTGCGGCCGCTTGGGCCCACCGAGCTCTGGGAGCTCCCCTCCCCCCCACTGTCCGTGTCCCCTGCCGTGTCCTGGGCCGGTCCCGGCCCCGGCAGGGGGCCGGGCGGCGGATGGGCAGCTGTGCCCGGTGCCCCGGTCGCGCCCCGGGGGGGCTGGACCCTCCGGAGGCCCGGGGGCACTGGGAGGCGCATGCGAGGGCCCTGGGGCCGGGGGGGCGCCAGGGGCGGCAGGGCTGGGCCCGGGGGCGCCGAGGGGCCCGGCATGGGGACCTGGGCGGGCAGGGCGCCCGGAGGTGCGCCGGCCATCACGTAGGCACACATGGTGCCCGCATGCAGGAGCAGGGAGGTCCCAATGTCGTGGGACCTGTCCATCTTTGCACTGTGCTCCCGCACCATGCCCTGTATGTCCTGCCGGAGGCCCCTGAGCAGCCCCTGCTGCCGCTGGTGCTCCCGGCGCTCCCGCCTCCGCTCCAGGCGCACCTCCGCCTCCAGCCGGCGGTCTGTCTCCAGGGCCTTCTCCATGGACCGCTCTATGGCCGCCTCCATGCGGTCCACGGAGGCGATCATGCGCTCCCCCTGTTCCTCCGCCCTGCGGACGATGTCCTCCGCTTGCTCCTCCCTGCGCCTGCGGACCCGCGCCCGGTACTCCCGCATCCGCTGGGCTGGGGCTGCGGCCGGCGGAGGCGCCGCGCGCGGGGGCTGCCCTGTGGAAATGGGCGGGTGGGTCAGTGCAGGGCCCTGTCCCCTAGCGGGGTCGGGTCCCGGGGCCCCCTGCCCCCCCTCCCCCACTGAGGCCAGAGGCCCCCCTGGGCTGGCGCCCGGGGGGCCCTCCCGCAATCCCAGCCCTCCCGCCTTACCTGGGTCCGGCACCTGCTCTCCTGTGCCCTCCGCGGGGGCCTGCACCGTCTCGCTGGCCCGGTCCTGGGGCTCCCCATGTCCTGCGGGCGGGAGAGGGGGGAGCGGGTGAAGGGGGCTGGTTGTGGCCCCTGCAGCAGGGCCCCCACCCCCGCCCCTGCCACCGGCCCCCTGGTCGTGCCCCCCCCTGCCCTGGGGGCCCGCTTACCCTCTATGTCCGTCTCCGAGCCTTCGGAGCCCGGCGCCTCACCCTGGGAGTGCTCCCCCTGGGACCACTGGCTGAGGGTGGTGAAGGTGCCGACCTCCGACTCCGCCTGGCCGGCCCGGCGTTGGGATGTCTCCGGGCTGCTGCTGGGGGGGGGCCTTGGGGCTTCTGCGGGTCCCGGGTGGTCCTCCTGGGGGTGGGGGTCCCCTGAGCTCGTGTCTACCGGGCGGGCGGCGAGGGGAGGGGGTACCTCGGCCCGCTCCCTGCCCTGGACCACAGCGCTGCCCACCAGGCGTGGGGCAACGATGGAGCCCTTCATGTGAAGGATGCGGTCCAGGGCATCGTAGTAGGGGGCGGTGCGGGCCCCGTGGCCGGAGCGGCTGTTATTGTCCTTGAGGGCCTTGTACCCCCTCTTGAGCTCCTTGGCCTTCGAGCGACACTGGTTGACAGTGCGCTCGTGCCCCGCCGCCTCCATGTCGCGCACGATGTCCCGGTAGACATGCTCGTTGCGCTGGTTTATTGCGAGCTCCACCTGGTACTCGAGGGTCCCCCAGATCCGTATGAAGTCCCGGGTCTCCTGGAGGCCCCACTGTCCCCCTCTGTGATAGGCCTTCCTCCGGCTGGGCCCCTGCTGTTCCTCCTCCCGGTGCAGCTCATGCTGCACCTGCCTCTGCTCCTCCTCCACCTCCTCCTGGGGGTGCGCCTCCGGGGGCCGGGGGCCGGGCTCCTCCTGGGGCTCGTCCGCCCGGGCCGACTTTCGTGTCTGGGGGGGGGAAGGGGGGTGGTTGGTTGCTGGGTGAGGGTGTGGGCCCTCTCGGGGGCCCCCTGCCCCCCTGCCCTCCGCCCGGGGTCCCCCTGCCCCCCTGCCTTCCGCCCGGGGTCCCCCCGGCCCCCTCCACAGGGGGTTCCCCTGTGCCCCCTGTTCCCCTCCCAGTGGGTGCCCTTACCCGTTTCCTGGGTGCCTCCTGTGGGCCTGTTCCGGCCGCTGTCCCCGGGGCGGCGCGACCCGGCTGCAGCTGTGGTTGGTGTTCCCGGGGCGCCTCCCTGGTCGGGTGCTCCCGTGTGCCCCCTTCCTGCACCTGTGCCCCCTCCGCCTGCATCGCTGGGCCTGGCTGCACGTCCTCCGCCTCCTGTCCCGCCGCTGTCGCTGTTCGTGCCTCCGCTCTCTTCCGCTTCCCTCCTCGCTCCATCCCGCCACGCTTGCTTGCTGCTGCTCTCGCTTTAAATCTCCCTCCGGTGTTTGTGTTGGTGCTGGTTGCCTGGCAGCGACGCTGCGTGCCTCGTCCCCGGCCGGGGCTCCATTTTTTTGGTTCCGCTGGGGGATTGGCGTCCAGACGTTACTTTTGCTTGGTTCCCTGTGGGGGTTGGTTTGACCACGCTTCCCGAGACCTTCCCCCGGCTAGCCCGGGAAGCGTGGTTGAACCTGACCCCATGTGGGTATTGAGCGTGATGAACATCTGGCGCACGCCGTTCAGACGTTCCGGGCCCTTTGGCCCCGCGGGGGGGTTGAGCGTGGTTCAGTGTGGTTCACCGTGATCTCGTAACGTCTGAAATCACCCATTGTTACAATTACAGTATATTGTATATATGATTTTGCCAAATAGGATGATTTGGTTATAATTATCTAGTTGTTTATGGTAATCCCAACTGATTGTTTTTGTGCACTGAATCCCCCATTTTATTTCCTTCCTCTTCAGGTGTAGCCGCACGAGACAGGCAGAGGAGGCTACCATGCCTTGAGTCGCCTTACCCCTCCTTGGGCAGCTGGGCCACACGATGCAGTGGCTTGTGTGCCTGGCACAAGCCAGATGTTCCCACCTGCCCCAGGGTGAACAGCTGGATGCTATACGACACGTCCTCGGAAAAATTCCAAGGGTGCCAAGCAGCCTTACTCCCACATGCGGTAAGGCTGCCCAGGGCAGGGCAACTCATGTTCCCAGCTGTGCAGCAAACTCCACAGTGGACACTGTTGCCTGTCACATGTGGCCACATCACAGCTGTGGGGAGCGGGAGGTTTTGGTCAGGCCAAGGAAGGGAGGCAGGGCAGGTTCAGGCACCAGCTCATGTGGCTGGCACCGTAGTCCACCGCAGCCATGGCAGCAGCTCCAGAAGAGGCCAGCCCACCCAGCTTCCCCGTGATCATGTGCCCAGTTCCCCGTGCTAGCCCTGCAGTGTGGCAGTGACTACTGCCTGCCACAGGACCGCACAGGGATCAGGCCCCTGCAGTTTGTCTGGCTGTACCCTTCGTTTACTAGAGCTGTGCTCTAAAGAGCAACACCTGTTGACAGTTTTACTTACTGAAGTTGCTTTCCCCTCTCACTCAGTTCAATGGTTTGTGTTTAACCAAACCGCATGTTAATTGATCCCATGGGAGTTTTATTTAGCTGTATGTAATTTTGGCACTGTAGGGTTGGTTTTGTTTTCTTGGGGGGTTCTTGAGGTCCTTCATGTGAAGGATACATCTCTCAGGTGGAGGCACCATGCCACAAGAACATCTCTTATTGGGTATGCAGAGGGGAGGAAAAGGCTACCTGGGCTGACTACAACAACTTGTCAGGTCGAACTCAGGACACGCCTCCATAACGTCAGGCACCACACCCAATGCTCCTTCAGGTGGATGTTTGGGGCAGACACCTAGACTAGCCAGGTGGGGGTTGCATAAATGTTCTTATTTTATTTATTTATTCTTCTTAGATGTATACTCAGAAGTATATTATACTATAGTCTTATTTTTATTCAATACACATATAATTTATACTTCAAGATTATTATTTAACTTCAGTATGTTGCAAAATAGGTTTATTCTGGAAAAGTGAAAAGGTTTTCATCTACTGGAAAATCCTGCTTAATGGGAAGCTCATGGTAACAGCTGATAAATATGAGGAAAAAAATACTAAAGTGTAAGACGTATTCTGAGAAATTATTTCAAAATTAAGAAATGGAAAGTTTAAGATACATTTTTCTCACAGCAAGATCTAGAGATTAGTGGAACAGTCTCCCAAGGAAAGTTGCGCAACGCCCTTCATTTGTAACATGTATAACAAGAGTGCACAAAGCACAAGTTACAGGCACAAGATTAAATAGTTGGAATATTTTCCCACCTCTGGTACGTATTATTCAAATCAGCCACGGTGCACTGCTGAGGGGAAACAGAGTTTCAAGTAATTAAAAGTGAGGTCTAGTAGCTAACGCCCAGGCCCCATGTATTTTGCAATTTATTTTTTATCCAACTTCTGCAAGCAGAATAAATTATGGAAATTAACTGAATCCTGCAATTTTTGAATACAAATTAATTTCCCAGCATGCCCTTCCGTCCATTTTGGCACCCAGGCACACTCCCAGTCTACCTCATTATCCCTTCCTGGGAGAAAGGAGCTACAGAAGGCATATCAGCGGGACAAACCTCAGCCTTAATGGAACATGGGAGGAAACTGCTGCTGGCCTGCCTATGCAACATCCGTTAAGAACAGGCAAATAAACAACATGCGCAGACATTGCACTCTTACTGCCAGGTTTTCAGCAACCAAATGTGCCCATTGATGTGCTTAACACAAAGAAAAAGCTGTACATTTTCCTTCCCACCAAGTTGCAAAGTCTTTTCTGAAAAGATATACAATGCGTCACATGAGGCACTCTCTTGCTTTTCAGCTTGAAATGGGTTGTTTCAAAAGATACTGATACCAATCTTACTTTTAAATTGGTTGTTTAAAATCAAAGTCATTACATTGTTTCCTATGTAAAAAAGGAGCTCTGTGTCAAACTGTTCAGCTAGGTTTAAAGCTTACAAGGAAAGATGTTCAATGACTAACAATTCCCATTAACTTTAATTAACGTGCAAACTAAGCACTTCCAAAACACATTCCAAAATGAGGTTTAACTAAGCCCTTTGGTACTGTAATACTTTAATTTATTATAGGTCTGTATGCATGGCAGTTCCTATCTTATAAAAAGACCTCACTTCTAAACAATTCCTTCATAAATACATCCATACTAGAGCTGTAACAGGTAGCACATTTTCTACTCATGGATAAAACCCTCAGTTTCAAGTAGTTTATCAGGTGTTTTCCAGACCTTGAAAAAAAATCAAGATGGGGAGTCAGAAAATCAGAACTGGAAGTCACAAAATCAGGATGAAACCCAGTAAATCAGTAACTTGGGTAGCCTGTCAGGCACTAATTGGATACCAATTAGTATCCAATGTTACCGGGGCAGGTACCACGATTCTGACCGCTATACCCGTTCTTGCAGGCATGCATTTTCAGCTCTAATCCCGTGACTCTGGATGAGGTTCTAGAGCAAATTGACAAACTAAATATTAACATATCACCAGGACCATGGCTTACACCCCAGAGTTCTGAAGGAACTCAAATGTGAAATTGCAGACCTACTACTGGTAATCTGCAACCTACCGCTAAAATCTGCTACTGTACCCAAAGACTGGAGGGTAGCAAATGTAACACCAATATTTTAAAAGGGCTCTAGAGGTGATGCTGGAAACTACAGACTGGTGAGCATGATGTCTGTGCCGGGCAAAATGGTGGAAACGATTATTAAGTAGCAGCACAGAATTACTGGGCATATTGATAGACATGGCTTAATGGGAGAAGAGTCAATATGGATTTAGCAACAGGAAGTCGTGCCTCACTAATCTCTTCGAATTTTTTGAGGGTGTAAATAAGCATGGATAAGGGGGAGCTGATCGATAAAGTGTATCTGAATTTTCAGAAAGATTTTGATAAGGTCCCTCATGAAAGTCATGGGATAGGAGGCAGTGTCCTTTTGTAGACTGGCAACTGGTTAAAGGATAGGAAACAAAGAGTACGACTAAATGGTCAGTTTTCACAATGGAGAGAAGTAAATAATGGTGTGCCCCATGGATCTGTACTGGAATGGCTGTTGTTTAATGTATTCATTCATGATCTGGAACAGGGAGTAAAGAGTGAGGTGATCAAATTTGCAAACACAAAGTTATTCAAGGTAGTTAAAACATGAGTCGACTGTGAAGAATTACAGGAGGATCTTGTGAGACTGGGTGACTGGGCATCTAAATGGCAGATGAAATTTAATGTTGACAAGTGCAAAGGGATGCACATAGGGAAAAACAAGCCAAACTATATACAATTACCTAGCAAAAACCCTTCAGTTTAAGAAGCTTGTTAAGGCGGCATTACAAATTATATTCAACCGTTAACATGACAGTAAATTGTATGTTAAGGCAACTATTAAATATCGGAATAATCTATACATTTTTCTTTTCTCATTAATAAAAAAAAATTATGACAACTGAAATTAAGCTGCATATGTGTGGTATGGTGACTGAACAATACTTATACGTGATAAGGAATGTATACAGCTTAATTTCAGTTGTCATTTTTTT